>JASDQU010101286.1:159300-180732 GCA_032191745.1 Picea mariana
GAGGGGATGTCAAACATCACCCCCTCCTCATATCCTCTTGGAATTCCATGAGGATATGGAGATTGGGCATTGCCCCTCCCCATAACTCCACGCATAAGGCCAAGAGGATATTGGGAGGGGGCAATGTTGGGCATCCCCCCCATAACTTCATGAGTTAATAATTCATGGAGTTATGGGGAGGGGGGGTAGTGTCCAACATCATCCCCTCCTCAATTTTTCATAATTTTTTTTGTTTTTTTAATTAGTTTAGTTAATTTGTAGGTTATACAATTTTATTTAATTTTCTTTTTGGTATTTTTTTACTTCTTTTTTGTGTTTTTGTTGTATTTTGAGTGATTTTTTTTTGTTTTTTTTAATTTCTTCTAAAACTTTTTTTTATAAATTTTATTTTTTCTTAAAAGTTCTTTTAAATATAGTTTTTCTAAGGTTTAAAAAAAATTATTCAAAGTTTTTTTAATCTTGAGTTTTTTTTGAACTTTTTCTTTTATGAATTTTTTTAATAAAAAATGCGTTTTTTTTTTTCATTTTTTTAAAAGAACATGTTTGCAAAGTTTTTACCTTTCCCATTTATTTTCTTTTTATAAAAAATAAAATTAACTTAATAAATCATTTTTGAAGTAACGATTAAAGAGTCTTTATGAGGCTTTTATCCGTGATGGTAGAAGTCGCCTAGGCCATGATTTCAATTAGGTCGTAAGTTTAACTACAAAAAAAAATCGATGCTACTAGTAACATCATTTTTCAATTTAAGGGTCAATTTTAACATTTATGTCTGCAATGGTATCGATTCTCAAGGTTGCGATTTCAAACAAGTCAAAATTTTTACCACCCCCCAAAAAAGGGTGCTACTGATAGTGACACCTTTTGATTTGGGGACTGATTTTGGTGTTTTTGAACCAAAAATACAATTTTTTTGGGCTAGAGTTTTCGTTTTGAGGTCACGGTTCTAGTGAAGTTGGTAACTATGTTCTAGGTTTCAATAGCACTAGCTTGCGCCTTTCTTGGTACTAAAACATAGAGAGGATTTCGGCCTAATAATTTTCCCTCATCGGGAGAATAACAACCTAGTCCCCAAATGGAATTAATCTCAAGAAAAATATAATGGCAAGTGCTCAAGAGTGACATTTGTAGAAATGCGCTTCTCCCAATTCAACTTGTTACTACTCAAACTTTCGCTAAAGGAAAAGTCTGAACCTTGGTAGGAGAACCTAGAAGCAACTGCTAGGAAAGCCACACGTTATCACCTCAGTGTCCTTGCCTCACTTCTAGGCTAAGAAAAAGTGTTTCCTAACCTAAGGGGGCGGTCCTTAATAGTAAATCCAAGCTAGATCGTTGTATTGAATGGGAGCTTTCCTAACTTAGATTTGACAAAGAGATCTAGCGATTTGTACTCAACTTATTCTTAAGGTTTTAAGACAAGTTAAGCATGCAAATTGTTTACCAAATCAACTAGATGGAACAAGCTTTAAATGATGTTCTAATTAAATAAGTGTGCTTGTATTGTTCTAGAACAAACTTCAAACAAATGTGGCAAAAAGTGAATTTAATTCTGCTTATGCTCTCACATCAACCATGAAATTGATAGCTTAACATAAACTTATGCAATTTGGATATGATATAATGCAAAATAAATGCTTGCAAGGATATTAATTCTATTCACAAGATGCCTAAAAAAAGTCCCATCCATGTAGCTAGATGTAAACCATTGACCAATTTAACTTAGATGAACTTCAAAAGAAAATCAATGCCCAACCAGATTTACTTGTCAATCAACATGATGTTGTTGTTCAAACTTCAATTACACATTTGTGAGCAAGTCTTCTAGATAATGCTCAATAGATGTTGTTAATACTATCATCAACCATGAACATATGAAAGGAAAACCTCATAAATGTTTATGAACTATTCATAGTGTTTAACATTCAGAGTTTCAATTGTAACCAACCATTAGAGAGATCCCTACATGCTTATTTGTGTAACCATTCAACATGAAATATGTGAAAAGTCATGAGCGAGAGTAACTATGAATCTTAACATTTAAAACAAGTACCGGTTTGTTAAAAAAAATATTCATTCTACATTTAGACACATTTAGACATTGATTCAATCAAACTTTACTCAACAGAATTGAAGAGATCTTAAATTTATGTAGGTGTTGTTTTAATGTCGTAGACAATGCCCAAATATCACACAAGAGTTGCCACAGTTATGACAACAGAATTAGGACAATGATGACAACCTTTGTTAAGATCAGAACCAATAATTTCCAAGAAATGTAGATTATATTGAATGTCATTAAAATATGTGAAACCATCATTAACCATCAAATTATGTGCACGTATTAGAATGAAAAACCATAGTGTTATCCAAGTGTATTTATTGCACGTGAAATTTGAAATTTATGAATTGTTCCAAACAATATGCTTCAACAAGATGTTTAGATTGCAAATCCGTCTTAAGTGAGTGTTTAGGTGTCCAAAAGGTGGGTTTATTATGCAAACACCCAACAAAGAGATCATCCAATAAACCTTTTATGAAAAAAATATCCAGAAATGAATAGCCCAAATTTACATGAGATGTCCGGCCTACTTAGTAATTTGTTCCATTAAAGATACCATAGATCTATTTTAGTAAGAGTCTTGTAATCATGAAAAGCTCAAAACATTGGTAAATTTCAAATGCTAAGGCTAGGTTTTTAAGATTCTTAGCCAATGCATTAGTAATATAATTGAACCCTTATTCCACAGATGGATAATCTCTGTATTTCCAGCATTAAATTTGAACATGTAAACTCAAAGAAAGTTAGGATTTAAGCACATTCAAGTTATTCATCAATATGATTTAGATCCATTGAAGAATATTTAGAATTAAAACAAGATTCAAGAGTGTTTAACTAGTTGATGCTTGTTCAAGGAAAACTAGTACAAATATGCAAAACATTAATAAATCTACTTGTATAGCAAATGGTTTAACATAAATACTTCAAATCTAGTACATAGGTTCGCAAGTTTAAACCACAATATTTGAGATTTAAGCAAATCTAGATCAAAAGGAAAAAGTAATCTGAAAATCTCTAGATTTACTTTGAAACTAAGTAAAAAGAAAACCAAATATAAAAGTGTGTGAGAGAGAGAGAGTGAAAAAAAAGTCCAATTCCTAACCTCTATTGTGATACTATGCTATCTAAGGTAAGAGATAGGAATCAAATTAAGCTTTGCTAGACTCAATACCATATATCTAGACATAAATAACTAAAGACTATAAGGAAATTTCCTTTACCTCATGAAGTTCCTCCAACTGTGGTACTTTACTCCTCTTGTGGCCCATTGCTAGCTTCTTTATCCACCTTCACCTATTGCATAAAAACAGTCTTGCTAGACTCTTCACAAGCAAATTCTCAATAAAAATATTAAGATGAACTAATAACACCAATAAAAACAAGCCAAGTGATTTCTCTTGTTCTCCAAATCTAATTACAAATGAGCTAGATGCACTCCTTATATAGAGAAGGTGTTTTACTCAAAGAATGAGTGAAAAAACCATGTGCTAACACAATACCATGTGCAAATACAATGTGCATGAGAAAACCAGGGGCCAAAATCAAGTATGCCCTCGATATAATGGTCAAATACCATCATTAGTGAATAAAGCAAGAGGTCCCCTCCTCTAAATGCTCAACAAACTCATGAGAATCATAATGCAGTAAATAAGAGGGTCCAAAAAGGAAGGCACCCTATAAATAACTCCATGGAGTAGGTGCCCAACAAATAATGTGATGAAATGGTCAACCAAAATGAAGTGTGCCCTTACATAAAGGAGAGACAAGTGGCATGTGTGACCAAAGAGAGAGACACCTCCTCATACATGTGGTCCAACAAAGCAATAACCACCTCAAATACCTCATAACCAACTGTAACAAACTGTAACTAATTGGTCCATGTGTATAAAAACCTGATGAAGAACCCAAAAATCACGGAACAAAATGTAACGAACTCAAGATGTCCTCAACTACCTCCCATGTGTGGTCCAAGAGAGAGATAAAAGTCACACGTGTCAGTCCAACTAGGTAAGGGATCTCTCCTAGTGTGGTCCATGTGGAAAATGTGATGATGTGTCATCCTTGCCATTGCCTAATGCACTATCATGGATCCCAAAACAGTGACATGTATCCCAATGTTAATGGATATGTTTGTATACAAGTATATAGATCTCAACATGTATCCCAATGTCAATGGATATGTCTATATAAAGGTACATAGATCTCAATGCAATATCACAGGTCCTAATGTAGTGTCAGATATCCAAAGGCATGGTACACAGATCCTAAGGTATAAATGATACCCCATATACATGTATACAAATCCCAATGCAAGGTGCCCACTTATAGTGGTGGGTCTAACCCCCTTACAAGCCATTACTAGATGATACACACATTGTGTTCTCTTCTAGAAACAACATAACAAAGGTTGATTTTTAGTTTTTCTTAAGTTTACCATGGGAGGGCACTCTTAACCCTTATTACATGTGACAAACACCAAGACAAGTAATATTTCCTAGATCACTAAGTTAGATGCAGGTGGAGTGGTGAATAATACGTGGAAAGGGAAAAGGGGAATGTCACGTGTTGACCCTCATAGTCATATGAGATGATGTAGAGGTCTTCATTCTTATCCAACTAGTTGTCAAGAGCTAGGAGTCTTCAATAATTTGATGTATAAGCCTTTGAGAGGGAGCTGGCTTTGATTTGCCTTTTCCTCGGCACTATTTATTACTACCCCTTTCTTTGCATCTTTCTTTATATATTTTATTTATTTATTTCATTTGTCAAGTCCCTTTTTATTTAGATATTCATAGACAAGCAAGGGACTAGGGGCATTGGCCTCGTAGTGAGGCGGCATGGCTCAGGCTTCATTATTTTTGGATTTTAACTTTTTACTTGCTCTTCACCTCTAGCCTTTTTGGATATGATTTAACTTAGGATTTCTTTAGCTAGAACTTGGTGGATAACATATGATAAATCAAACATGAAGGGATGACATATTTTTATCAATGAGATGGAGGTGAATGGAAAAGGTGTAAAGTGTTATGTATGGTCGGGATATGGATATGCTAGACCAACCTGTTCACTGGTAGTACGACATGAATCAAGACCCATCACGTATTTAAAATATAATTATGTCCTCCATGGTAAGGTGAGGCAAAAGATAAAATTATTAATGTTATGGAGTTTTTATTAGATAACACTTCAATGTTTACCACTTTCATGATTAACTTAGAAGTTATAGCACCATTTTTAAATATCAAACCAATGCATCGAGAGTAGACCACGACATATGAAGTATAACATCTTAAACCAAAGTACCACGACCATGTATACTGATAACATAATGTACCAAGTGCATCTGTGATTTGAGGCATTCTTAGAATATTTTATTTTCCAATTATTATATAATAGTTTATTTATTGTGAGTTCTTCGTGTAGTGAATTTTATTCAATGATATGGAGAATTATGTTTTAGGTTATTGCTATTCAATGTTTCTATCCTACAATTGAGATCAAGAGTAGTTTATCTATTCTACATTTTCATCTTCCCAATAATCAGGCCTTTCCCATCTCTAGTGACATTTTCTATCCCCCATCTCCTCACGTATGTCATCCTCCGTCTCCTCCCATATGACATCCTTCATTTGTTGTGGTCCCCTCTTGTGGTTCTTCGATGCCATGTTGGTAGCATTAATGCATGGGGAGTAGGTCAATGTGAGTTAATTCACCACCCTATCTACGCTTTCGCCTGCTCTAAGTTCAAATGTTTTCCCCTTCCCTCCTCCTACTGTCTACTCACTTGTTTTGCGTTGAGATCCCTTGAACTGGTAGACTATTCCTTCCACTATTCTACTATGAGATTAATTGACAAGGTAATTAAGGTGATAAAATTTGGGCTTCGCTTGTGCAGGATCAAACTCTATTGTTGACACACTCTTTTAATGATTTTTTCATACATATATATGTGACCCAATGACATTTTTCAAAGTTAAGCTCTCTAATGATTCAACAATGAAATGATGGAAATACATTAAAATATAACAATTCTCAAATTAATACCCTGGTCTTTGACTCTGCCACCAAGGCCATGCATTCTGACAATCCTAAGGTTTTATTGTATTTACTATAATAGATGATTATAAACTCGATACGTTGGTTAGAGAACTGGTTCAAAGCATTTAATTACACAAATGGGATTTCTCGTAAAAAGGGATCAATCTAGTAAGAGTCAACCGCCAAACACAAAGATGGCATGTAGACATCTAGGGGAATACACTGTGCATGTGATAAAAAGTATCCATTACTCCTATTAACAAACCATTAACCATACAAACATAGATATTATATACAATATATAAAAACCTAAGCCCTATAAGCATTCTTGTTGTAGATATATAACAAAAATTGTAATGACATAATTACAAAACCTAAAAACCTAAGCACAATGAAAACCAAGTCCATAGTTGTGGAATATTAATGTTAAAAACCTTGGTTATGGCTTCAAAAACAAATCTTAACATCCTCATAACAACATGTATAATAATTAGATAGACATACAAAGCTTCATGAAGTTTCATCAAATGATGGTGGCCTAAAATTGAAATGCTTCTATGGCCTAGAATATTAAATTATACTATTAGAAAACTAGAAAAAAAGAGAGAGAATAAAACATAGAGTTGATCTATTTCATTTATGTATGAATTCATTAATAAATGAAGGACACCATACCAAATTTTTGGGGTAGAGTGATCTAGTTTCCTCCAATGTCATGCCTCTCTATGTATTCCTCAAGTTCAGAGTCATCCTCAGGAGACCATGGTCCTTTCTTCACATTAGCTTTGTCGCAACAAGGGGCTCTCCCCATCTCTTCATATTACTAACACTAGTTTGCTTTGAGAGGTCTTATGGGTCAGTCGGGGTATCTAACATACCTACCTACTAAAATTGAAATTTAAAATGCCGCATACATACAAAATGAACCAAGGGGAATCAGACCCATAATTTAATATGCATCTAACATCATAATATAAAGACATGAATGCAATTGTTCCAACAAAACAACAAACACACAACATTCAATAAAACACTTACACAACGAAAATAACATCATAAACATAACAAAGAACTTATCTGTTTATATACAAAGGACGTTCCTCACAACCATAGGCTTGTTGTTCATTTTCTCTCAAAATCAAGCCACCCACGAGCTAAGGATATGAGTCGACAAGGAGGCTTGGCCCTCTTGGTTGTCCACTCTCCACATTTAGCACCCCAAAACCTAGGTTCTACTCCAACAACAGTTCCAATCCATGAGCTCTCTTCCCCACAACCTGCACAACACAAGGAACATAACCCCCCTTGTCTACACCACAATCCCTCGGGCCTTCCCACTTCCCTCCAGGACTCTAGTGCACTCGATTGGCCAAGAATATCCCAATTGGGGACTCCATGAACTCTCGACTACTCCAAGAGTGTTCACATCAACCTTCACAAGGCTCTTGAGCCATTTCCTTAATCGGAAATGCTCCACAGACACACAACCCATTCTTATAGGCACAAATGCCACATTTCCATCATAAACACAACCCAATAATGACTGCCATCAAGCACAACATAGTTGGTGGTCTTCCCAACACTTAACTCCTCTCTCGCTTCCCAAAAACAACATGTACATTTTTTCCTCTCTTTCCATACAAAATTCCTTTTCTTCCATGCATGTTGACTCTCACTCCCCCCAATGTTGATTGTACTTCAGCCCCACGCTCCCAATAGTTATGGGATGTGACTTATCACACCCACCCTCTTACATCAATTCAAGGTTTGAGTGTCCAATAAGTCAAAGGGAGGATTATATGGTAATGTCACATTAGCTCAAGAAAATGACATGGATTTCCCTTTGATCCCCCTTTAACCTCCTCTCTTGTGGAATCATAGCCCCCCCATTGTTGGAAATACTAAGAGGGGGGGGGGGTGTGAATCAATATTACCCTTTTTAAACAATTAGCAATTACATTGTTATTTTATGAAACACCACAATAGATCAACAACAAACTTGTACTAAAATCAATTATATAAATATAATTAACAAGAATTACAGGGTTTTATAAAGAATAGTGAAGGACACCAATCCTTTTTAGAGAACCAACTCTAGGAGACAAATCCCCTTCTTCAGGGCACCAACTCCCTTGTTTTTAGGGCACCAACCCTAGGAAGCACCAACTCCCTTGTCTTCAGGGAAACAACCCTAGGAAGCACCAACTCCCTTTTCTTTAGGGCACCAATTCTAGGAAGCACCAACTCTTTTATCTAGCAAAGGATATAAATCCTTCCTTGCTCCTCCCTTCCACCCTCACAACATCAGTATCGTCAGTTCCTTTTCTTGGACTCTACTTCTGTTTTGATCTTATGATCTGGACTACATAAACACTTTGTTCTCACCATTCTTTCTCGTTTATATATAGTCTTCCAATTGGTGTGAATTTGAATCATTGTGTCTTTTGACAATGAATCATTGTACCTTTTCATTAACAAAAAATAATTTCTTCTTTTATTAATTTATCATGTAAGTTTCTTAATTTATTAATCTCGATTCGTCCTCATATGTTGATCACATGTATGGATAAACTCTTTATCTTGTTCCCATGCTTCTATTGCATCCCCAGTTCTCCAACGTATCAAAATCATGCTTTTACTCCGCTATCTGCTACAATAATGGTGTTCTTCTTAGGTTTCCTACAGGAAACAGAGTTAAGCCTCAGGTGCTTTTATCTTTCCTTTATGTGATTGTGGGCTAGAGCCAGGTTCTTCGGTACTTCATCCTTTGGGACTTTCGGCCCTTGCAATCATTCAATCCTCCCAGAGTAAATTTCATCAGAGTGCTTATCAACACTTCCCTACTCTAATAACCTTCACAAGTCTAGGAGCTAGGATCATGGGCTTATTAATTTAAGCGATGTTCCCAACGCCTCATAGCTTATGTGTTCATAACTCATGATTGGGGGTTGGAACCTAGTCCTCCGGACTTTGGCCTTCGACCTTCGGGTGATTTATCATTTACAAGCACCCAATCTTCTGAAGTTTAAACTTCCCAAAGTGGTTACTTCTCACAATGGTTGATCTGATGGTTAGCATGATTCCCGTAACCAAATCAACAATCTAGCTTCAATCCTTACACTAACCTTCCACTGGATTAATCCAACGGCTATGAATTAATCAAACATTAAGATGGATGGCTAGGATTATTTCAGAGTTAAACTTGTGTGAGGGATAAATCTTCTTCCAACCTTTGAACCATAAACCGCCTGTCCACGCGTCATACAGTCATCATTTCAGAGATCGCTTTGGTTGACTTCCGAAATAGATTATGCTCATTGATTTGTATCTTGGATTGATGTTTGTGAATGGCTCATGTCCTCATCCTTTACTCGTGCTTGATCAACGATCGAGAATGACTTCAGCCTTCAGCGCTTCAGACAGTTGCTAGTGGTAGAAACTGGTTTTCCTTGAAGTACATACTCTCAGAGTGACGTAGCTTGCTGAAGTTACCGTTGATGTGGCATTGGACGAGTGGCTGCCACATGTCACTTAGATTTGTGACTTCAGAGCTCTGGCCTTCGAGTGAACTTACATGTTCTAAACCTTTTTTCATTGAAATGGTCAGCGCCGAAGTTGACCACAATTGGACCCGCCTATCATGATCCAACGGTCATCATGCATTGTCCAGATCTAATGCTCATTATTCACTTCATAATTTTGGAGCTCTGGCCTTTGGGTGATTTCATATGTTCTTGGCTTCTTTTTTCTGGAGTGGTCAGCGCCGGAGTTGACCATCTCCTTGTGATCTGACAGTTCCCATATTTTGCTCCAGATCAACAATTAACGTGACTTCATGGCTTCAACCTTCGGGTAATCTTACCTGTTCTTGGCTGCTTTTCACCGGAGTGGTCAACATCATAGTTTATTGCTGCTATGCAACCCTAATCTGACGACAATCATTGATCTCGAAGTGCTCCTTAGATCTAACGTCTTACTTTTACTTCGGAACTTCGGCTTCGGTTAAAATTCCTTCATGCAAATTTCCTTCGGTCGATATTATCTGAAGTGGCCAATGTCGGGCTGACCATACGTACATCATTTCCACGATTGACAGTCCATGACTCTTAGTAGTGGATCTGATGGTCTATATTTAATCTGGATCTCACGATCTAAATCATTCCCAAATATTCAACAAATGGCCACAATTCTCCTCTTCTTTACGCAAGTTTCCTTTATGATCCGATAGTCAAAATTTGTCCCGAAAACTACATCAGTGGACATGATTCCTCTTCGATTCTTTTGGAATTTTACTATGGGGATTTCAATCCCAATAGCATTTATGCAATGCGTTCTCCCTTCTGAGTTTCAGGTTAACGTTCTTATGCTCCCTATTTGACATCAATGACAATATCATACCACTATGTCCAATATTCTCCCCCTTTGTCATTGATGGCAACCTTTTTCTTTTTGAAATTTCCGCTCTTATCAATTTCCTCCCCCTTTGACAGCAATGGCTGAGGGGATCTTTCTTTGCTCCCCCTGTGGAAATTCTCCCCTTGACCATTTGCCCCTTCTTATATGATTTTATGGTTTTTAATGAGGTTTTTGAATCACTCCTAATTTATGTCGGAGATTTTCAAAAGTACTCTTGGGCAAAGGTTTTGTGAATATGTCTACAATGAGTTCGTTGGTGTCTACATACACTATTTTAACTACTTTTTGGGTAATCTGATCTCTTAGGAAATGGTATTTAATTGGGATGTGTTTGGTTTTAGAATGCATTACTTGATTTTTATATATGCTTATGGCACTAGTGTTATCACAATTAAGAGTAATGGGATTATCATATCTTATTTGCAAATCTCTAATGTTTGCTTCATCCAAAGAACTTGTGTGCAGCAAGATGCAACAACAATGTATTATGCCTCTGTTGTAGATAGTGATGTTGATGTTTGTTTCTTACTTCGCCATGCTACCAGAAATTTTCCTAGAAAAAATGCTACTCCACTGGTGCTTTTCCTATCATCTATACTACCGACCAAATCTGCATCAATGTATGCAATTAGATTGAAGTCTTCATCTTTTGGATACCATAATCCAAGTTCTAAGGTGCCTTTAAGATATATGAATATTCTCTTTACTGCTTTTAAGTGAGTTTCTTTAGGTGCATATTGAAATCTCCCCATGAGTCCTACAACCTGTAGGATGTTAGGTCTTGTTGTTGTTGAATAGAGCAAACTTCCAACCATTGATCTGTACATTGTTTGGTGCACTTTTGGTGAGTCATCTTCTAGGCTTAGTTTACATTCATTGACCATGGGAGTACTCATAGGTTTATTGTCTTCCATTTGAAATTTCTTTATCATTTCCTTGATATATTTGGCTTGGGAAACGAATATTCCATTTTCTATTTGATTTACTTGTAAACCTAAGAAGAAGGACAATTCTCCCAACATAGACATTTCAAATTCTTCTTGCATTTTGGTTGCAAACTTTCTGCTTAGTGTAGTAAGATTACTTCCAAATATAATGTCATCTACATATACCACCACAACAATCATGTTTTGATCCTCAATTTTGATGTATAAGTTGTTTTCATTAATCCCTCTCCTATATCCTTTTTTTTGTAGGTACTGATCAATCGTTGAGAACCATGCTCTGGGGGCTTGTTTAAGACCATACAGGGCCTTTTTTAGCTTGCACACATAGTCCTGATTTTTTGTTAACATGAATCCTTCTGGTGTCTCAACATAGACTTCTTCTTCTAGTGTTCCATTAAGAAATGTTGACTTGACATCCATCCGATAGATTTTGAAATTTCAGAAGCATGCAAATGCTGGGAACATTATGTTGGCCTCAAGTCTTTCTACTGGAGTGAAATTCTCTTCAAAATCAATACCTTCCACTTGGGAATATACTTTGCAAACTAATATGGATTTGTTCTTCATAATCTCCCCATTTTCATTTAGTTTGTTCTTGAAGATCCACTTGGTTTCTACCACATTATTGTCCTTGGGTCTTGGAACTAGTTCCCAAGTCTGGTTCTTCTCTATTTGGTCTAGTTCTTCATTCATTGCTTCTATCCAATCCTTACTTTTTCTAGATTTTTTGAATGACTTAGGTTCTATCAGGGATAACATTGCTTGTTCCGAGTCAAATGCTAGTTTCCTTCTTCTTTCCACTCCTGCAGTTTTATCTCCAATAATATGACTTTCAAGATGATTCTTTTGAACTCTTTTTTATGGAGCTTTTGGAAAGGGCGTTTCTTCATTGTCTTCTTCATCAGTATATGGTTCAATTTCTTGTGTTTCATTATCATTATCTTCTTGCTGAGATTCTACATCATCATCTTCTTGTTGAGATTTTACATCATCATCTTCTTGTTGAGATTGTTTATCAATGTCTTGGGATATGCTCCTTAGATCATCTATTTTTACATTGGCACTTTCCATTATCTTTAGTAGTATAATATTATAACATATGTATGCTTTCTTATTAGATGAATACCCTAAAAATATTCCTTCATCAGATCTTGGATCAAACTTTCCTAAGCTATCTTCATCATTCTTAATGTAACATTTACTTCCAGAAGTTCTAAAGTGTTTTACAGATGCTGGCCTCCTAAACCCTAGTTCATAAGGGGTTTTGTTGTGGTTGGGTCTCAACTGAGCTCTATTAAGTATGTGGATTGTTGTGTAGATTGCATCTCTCTAGAATTTTTCTGGAAGCTTGGATTCATTTAGCATGGTTCTTGCAGCTTCTTGAACTGTTTTGTTTTTCCTTTCTACCACTTCATTATGTTGAGGAGTCATGGGAGATGAAAAAAATCTTTTGATACTATGATTTTCATAGAATTTAATGAACTTTTTAGAGGTGAATTCTCCTCCATTGTCTGATCTTAGACATTTAATTTTGAGATCTGTTTCATTTTCTACAAGGGCTTTGTATGTTTTAAATTTCTCAAAGGCTTCTGATTTTTCTTTTAGAAAGTATACCTAGGTCAATCTTGTGTAATCATCAACAATCAACATAAAATATTATTGACCATAAGTACTTTTAGTTATGGTAGGTCCACATAGATCCATGTGAATAAGTTCTCATGGTTTTGTTGTGGAATGCTCTTTTGTTTTGAACCTAACTTTTGTTTGCTTTCCTATTTGACAATGTTTACAAATAGAATCTGAAGGCTTAATCACTTTTGGCAGGTCCCTAACTGCCTCTTTCTCATTGGCTTTGATCAAGTTGTCAAAGCTTAAATGTCCCAACCTTCTATGCCATAGCCAACTTTAATCTACTTGTCTTAAACAACATTTTTCTTCTTCATCTATATTAAGGATGTACACATTGCTATATGTTCTTGGTGCAATTGCCAATAGCTTTCCAGTGTCCTTTTTTCTAATCTCACATTTATGAGAATCAAAAGTAAGTATATGACCTTGATCACATGTCTGACTCACACTTAGGAGATTAGGTTTGAGATTCTCTACCAGAAGTACATATTCTTCTTTTGTTTTATTATTTCCTAAACTGACAGTGCCTTTTCCCAGTATTTTGGTTCACGTATTATCTCCAAAAGTCACTTTTCCTTATCATTTCTTGTTTAATTTGAGAAATTTGCTTTGAGCTCCAGTCATGTGTTTGGAACATCCACTGTCTATATAACATTGACATCCTTGATTTCTCACATATAAGGCTACATTGCACTCTGTTTGTTTTTTCTTCCATACTTTATTATTATTGGGAATATTTATCTTTTTATCATATTTTGGCAATCTACATTCACTAGCTTTATGACCATAGTTGTTGCATTTGTAGCATTCAACATTGTAGTCTTGTAAGGGAGAGAAGGAGTTATAGTTTCTTCTTTTTGCATTATCCTTATTATTTCCAAATCTTTGAACATTTCTTAGATTGTACTCTATATAAGCTTTACAGTGTATTGCTTTATGTCCAAAATTTTTGCAGGAATAACACTGACCAAGGAAGATATACTGATTTCTATTGGAGGGATTCCTTTTGATGATTCTATTTTTTTTGTTATCTTTTTCATTAGTAGAAGGTGCATTTTTTGTTTATTTGGCATAATTTCAAATAGTATTGTTTTTGTTTTGTTTTATTTTCTATTTATGGGTTTCTTAAGAACATCCGCGTAGCTGATTTTGTCATTATCTTGTTCTGTAGAGGGATCATATCCTAGTCCTGTCTTATCATTTGATGATCTTTGACTGTTAAGAATGTTATTCAAGATTTTTGAGTTGTTTTCAAATTTAGACTTAATATCTTCTTTTTCTAGTTTCCCTTTTAGTTGAACTATTTCATCCTCCAATATTTTACACATTTGTTGTTTTTCACCGAGTTCTTTATTCAATATTTCTTCTTTTCTTTTGGTTTCTTGGAGTTGATTTTTTAACTTGATAATCAATTGTTCTGACTCGCTGATGGTTTTGGAAACTTCATTCTCTCTTGATTTAGTAGCTTCTTCAATCTGTAGAAGCTCTTCCCTTAGTAACCTATTTTGTTTTTTTTATTTTTTCTTACTTCTTCAATTACATGAAGGAATTATTCTTCAAAGTTCACTTCTTTTTCATCTTCTTAATGATTATCATCTTGAGTTTTTATTCCCATAAATAGAAGCTCTGGATCCTCTTCTTCATTTTCTTCTGATGAGCTACCGTCTTCTTGGGTAAAGAACATTTTCTTTTCTTGTAGAACTTCCTTTTATCATTAGTTTTGATTTTCTTCTGATTTTTGAAGGTTCTTTCATCATCACTTTCCTCCTGCTTAGGATAAGGAAATTTATTGGCAAAGTGTCCAATTTTTCCACAATGGAAACATATTAAAGAAAACTTTCATTTGTATTTCACAGTCCCTTTCTTGAGTTTCTTTATGAAGTTGGTTGTTTCTTCATCCGATATATCTGATAACTCGTCATCGGTCTTTTTCTCCTACCTCATCTTTGTTTTAGATGCTTTACAGGTTGTTTCTCTTTTTGATGGTTTTTCATTTCTCATCTCATATGCTGTAAAAATTCCATGAAGCTGGTCTACTGTTAATTTGTCAAGTTTTGGCCTATCTTCAATTGTGGAAATCTTGACATCATATCTCATAGGTAATGACCTTAATATCTTTTGTACAATAGGTTTATCGCTAAGTTTTTCTCCCGTTTCTTTGATTGAATTAACTACCTCATCTACCGTATGAAAGTATTCAACAATGTTCTCTTCTTCTTTCATCTTCAAATTTTCAAACTGAGTTCTATAGGTTTGTAATTTGGCTTCTTTGAATTTTCCATCTCCTTCATATACAACCTCCAATTTGTCACATATTTCCTTAGCTAATTTACAATGCATAACCTTTACACATATATAATTTGTCAATCCTCCTAGAATGGCGTTAACTGCTCTTGAGTTGTCATTGTAGATTTTCTTTCCTGCAACATCTCTGGGTGGAGTAGTTGGTGCAGTGTAACCATATACAACATATTGCCAGGTATCAAAACCAATAGTCAATAGGAAGCTTTTCATTCTTATTTTCTAGAGAGCATAACCACCTCCATTAAACGATGGTGCTTTGTTGGAAGACATTCCCTCTTGTTGATCCATTCCTTTAGGATATACCTTCGAGTTATTAGACTATATTGAAGGCACCCACTCTGATACCAATTGTTGTAAATATTGAGGGGGGGGGGGTGTGAATCAATATTACCCCTTTTAAACAAGTAGCAATTACTTTGTTATTTTATGAAACGCCACAATAGATCAACAACAAACTTGTACTGAAATCAATTATATAAATATAATTAACATGAATTACAGGGTTTTATAAATAATAGTGGACACCAAACCTTTTTAGAGCACCAACTCTAGGAGACACAAATCCCCTTCTTTAGGGCACCAACCCTAGGAAGCACCAACTCCCTTGTTTTTAGGGCACCAACCCTAGGAAGCACCAACTCCCTTTTCTTTAGGGCAACAACCCTAGGAAGCACCAACTCCTTTGTCTTTAGGGCACCAACCATAGGAAGCACCAACTCCCTTATCTAGCAAAGGATATAAATCCTTCCTTGCTCCTCCCTTCCACCCTCACAACATTGGTATCATCAGTTCCTTTTCTTGGGCTCTGCTTCTGTTTTGATCTTCTGATCTGGACTACATAAACACTTTCTTCTCACCATTCTTTCTTGTTTATATATAGTCTTCCAATTGGTGTGAGTTTGAATCATTGCGTCTTTTGACAATGAATCATTGTACCTTTTCATTAATAGAAATTAATTTCTTCCTTTATTAATTTATCATGTAAGTTTCTTAGTTTAATTAATCTTGATTTGTCCTCATAAGTTGATCACAGGTATGGATCAACTCCTTATCTCGTTCCCACGATTTTGTTGCATCCCCAGTTCTTCGATAGATCAAAATCATGCTTTTACTCTGCTATCTGCTACAATAATGGTGTTCTTCTTGCGTTTCCTATAGGAAATAGAGTTAAGCCTCGAGTGCTTTTATCTTTCCTTTATGTGACTATAGGATGGAGCCAGGTTCTTCGGTACTTCATCCTTCGGGACTTTTGTCCCTTGCAATCGTTCAATCCTCCAAGAGTAAATTTCGTCAGAGTGCTTATCAACACTTCCCTGCTCTAATAACCCTCACAAGTCTAGGAGCTAGGACCGTGGGATTATTAATTTAAGCAATGTTCCCAACGCCTCATAACTTATGTTTTCGTAACTCATGACTAGGGGCGAGAACCTAGTCCTCCAGAATTCGGCCTTTGGGTGATTTCTCCTTTACAAGCATCCAATCTTCCGAAGTTTGAACTTCCTGAAGTCGTTACTTCTCACAATGGTTGATATGATGGTTAGCATGATTCTTGAAACCAAATCAACGGTCTAGCTTCAATCCTTACACTATCCTTCCACTGGCTTAATCCAATGGCTATGACTTAATCAAATGTTGAGATGGATGGCCAGGATTATTTCGAAGTTAAAATTGTGCAAGGGAAAAATCTTCTTCCAACCTATGAAACATAAATCGCCTGTCCACGTGTTATACACACATTATTTCGGAGCTTGGAAGGGTGGTTTTACAAATCGATTTGGTTGACGTCCGAAATAGCTTATAATCCTTGATCTGTATCTTGGATCAATGACTGTGAATGGCTATTGTCCTCATCCTTTACCTGTGCTTGATCAACGATCGAGAATGACTTCGGCCTTCAACGCTTCAGGCAGTTGTTGGTGGTAGAAACTGGTTTTCCCCAAAAGACATACTCATGGAGTGACATAGCTTGCTGATGTTATTGTTAATGTGGCGTTGGCCTAGTGGCTGCCACATGTCACTTAGATTAAGGACTTCATAGCTCAGGCCTTCGGGTGAACTTACATGTTCTAAATATTTTTTCCTTGAAGTGGTCAGCGCCAAAGTTGACCACAATTGGACCCACCTATCCTGATCCAACGATCATCATGCATTGTCCAAATCTGATGCTTCTTATTCACTTCAAAAATTTGGGGCTCCGGCCTTCGGGTTAATTCATATGTTCTTGGCTTCTTTTCACTGGAGTTTTCAACGCCTAAGTTGACCATCTCCTTGTGATCTGACAGTGCCTATATTTTACTCTAGATCAACGGTTGACGTGAATTCGAGGCTTCGGCCTTCGATAATCTTACATGTTCTTGGCTTCTTTTCGTCGGAGTGGTCAGCATCGAAGTTGACTGCTGCTATGCAACCTTGATCTTACGACTATCATTGATCTCGAAGTGCTTCCTAGATCCGATGACTTACTTTTACTTCGGAACTTCAGCTTCAGTTAAAATTCCTTCATGCAAATTTCCTTCATTCGATATTATCCGAAGTGGTCAATGTCGGGTTGACCATGCATACGTCATTTCCATGATTGACGGTCCATGAATCTTAGTAGTCGATCTTACAGTCTAAATTTAATTTATATCTCACGATCTAAATCATTCCCAAATATTCAACAGATGATCATGATTCTCCTCTTCTTTATGCAAGTTTCCTCTATGATTCGACGATCAAAATTTGTCCCGAAAAATACATCAGTGGACATGATTCCTCCTCGATTATTTTGGAGTTTTACTATGGGTATTTCAATCCTGATAGCGTTTTTGCAATGTGTTCTCCCTTCCGAGCTTTAGGTTAGCACTCTTATGCTCCCTATTTGACATCAATGACAATACCATACCATTGTGTCCAACACACATCATTTTTGTCCTTCTCGTATCGCAACTAGTGATTATTATTTTATTAATTATTTCAATGTACATTTTACATAGCTCGGCCTTTGGCCATATTAATCAAGATGGATCTTCACCCCAAACATATAATCTCACTAGCCTAAATCACATTTATACAATTACATTATAATTTGTGGGGATTAAAAATGGGGATGTTACATCCCCTCCTCCTTATTTTTGCATTGTCCTCAATGAAAAACACCTGACATGTGTACATACATATCATAAATTCAGGCTCTCCAACCTAATATCAAACATGTATTCCATCCCAAACATATATACATAAGAACTTTGACCCAAAAAACATAGATACATAGGTATTCCGGCCCCAAAATCCATACACAAGGATTTTACAATTTATAATAATTGCAACAATTCCAACCGAAAATCTCTCTTCCCCTCATTTTGAACAACCCAAAGAAGTGTACCCCCTTCTCTATTTTGTAGTATCTTAGGTTGTACCACTCCCCTCCAAGATCCAATGCACAACCAACCATGAAGTATCAGAGATACAACTTCAGGAATTCCAATTGCAACCACTTTTATAATTTGTCGATTCCCACAACAATTCCAACCAAGAGGCTCTCATTCCCCTCAACCTTCACAACCCAAGGAAGTGTACCCCCTTCTCTACACCACAATCCCTCAAGTTGTACCAAATCCCTCCAGGTATCCAACACAAGGTCGCACAAGAAGTCTCAGAGTTGCAGTTCCAAGAACTCCAACCATGACAATGGAATCTCAAAACCTTCAAGTAGTTGAAAAAGTGCTTCTCACATTGCATCCTTCCACTCCACTTTACTTCCTTCAATCTACAACAAGTCCACTAGACTTTACTCGTTCCATGCCTTTGTTCTTGAGCTCTACTTCCTTTTGATGCTCTTCTTTCTTGGAATTGAATTTATGGTTCCATTCTCCAGTTGTTCCTACAACATCCATTAAGAAAATATACCTATTATAACCATTATTATATATCAATTATCTTATCCACAAGAGTTTTAAACTCCAAAATATAATCATGTATTTGCAATCATAAACCAATACTTATCTATATGTCTATTGCTCTATTTCACAAAGTTGACATAGAAATAATTCAGCTCACTGTCATTTCTGACACACCCTCATGATTCCAACCACCATGCCATATTGTAACACCCTGTTTCCCCCAGATTGTAAATATAACTGAACTGGCCAAGGACTATGGCAAAAACTCATAAGTATGAATATGTGATGTAAATGGACCTGCAGGAAGAGGTCAAGGAATGTAAATGACAGTTGAATTTATTACAGAACTGCTGAGAGGGGATGTGCGGAAAAGAGACCACGATGGTGGTGGAGGGCACCTTGAAAAAGGGTCGTTAACTTCCACTGAGAATTTAATACCGTATTTGGACTCCACTGGCCCGGAGAACCAAAAGCGGCTCGCTGGCCCTGAAAATTAATGGCTCGCAGATTGGTAGGCGGATGTCTTGATGAGGGATGGGGTGGTGAACCGCCCATCCGTAGGGACGTCAGGCCTGATTAGTGCGAGGGAAATCGTGCCACACACAACCTCGCGAGAGGATAAGGCGTATGGCTGGAACGATTGACGGAGGGGAGACGCGAGGGGAAACTCTGGAATTTTCTACGCAGAGTGAGTGATCGCAGGGGAAGGATTGCAACCTTTACTCCTGGACACTGGAAGACAGGAAGACGCAAGTCTCAGGACATCGTGGTCTCAGCTCGGGGGTGGCTAGTGGTAAATCCAGTAGGAGTCGCTACACCTACGGTTGGGTGGAAACGAGCACCCCTCTTAGCAGTCGCTTCCATTGCTATAGTTACTTCTGATAAGTATTTTGCTTATGTTGCATCTCAAAATTATATGCTGTCACATATATTCATAGACTTGTGGAATTGTAACTATTTCCTGTGTAAGAATGTCTGTGCGGAAATTGATAATGAGGAGTAGATATTGGCTCATAGAATTGTGAAATTATAAATGACTCCCGCATAAGAATGTTCGCGTAGAGTGTGATATGAATGAATTGATATATATGTTTAGCACCGGGGAGACCATGCTCGACTCACTTGATAAATGTATCTAACCATGTCCATCCATTCTCGGGAAGCTACCTTCCTTTATCCGCTTCCGGAAATGCCCCGGTAGGAATCTCTTCACAGAGACTTCATACTTGGAAAGGTTCACTAAGAACCCATAACAAGAATTTGAACGCACAGGCCTTATTAACCCTGCACGAGGAGGAACGATTCCATTAAGGTTCCCAGGTAGTAGTGATGTGAGGAGTGACAAGTCGACGGATGAGATCTCGTCGGAGGAACCATAGTCACTCACGACCATTAGATGGATGAAAGTAACGCAGGCGTTACATACCTTGCCCTTGTCCTCTATTATCGTGAGCAATGAGAAAATGGGGATCATAGACCCCAAGACTCAAAGGAAACGAATCTAGACCGTTAGATCTCGGTCCAAATTACCCGTCAGCTGTGGGATTTGAAAAGCTGGGCAGGGGTTAAGCACAGGGGTGGGCGTGCGAGGAAGTGATCTGAGCCATCAGATCTGGGGTAGAATTCCCGTAAGCCGTTGATCTCAGCAGAACACGTGTCAGCGTTTGGGAGGCGTCGAAATTTTTACCATCGGAGATTTGGGGAGTATAGATCCGTTGCATATTGAAATCGCGATACGCGATTTCCCGATCAGATCTGGACCATCCACTGTACAGGACGCGTGACAGAGGATCCCGAAGAGTCGTGAATCGGGAATCAGAATTCCTGAGAGTAAAGGGAACAGGACTTCGAAAGTCCTGAAATCCCGAGAAAATATCCTAGTCGTTGATCTCGGCAGGACACGCGTCAGACATCGGGGTAGGAATCGGGAGTTAACCCATCGGGGATTTCAGGAGTGAAGAGATTGTGGTATCAGGATTCGCGATCCGTGAAATCCCGATACAATCAGGACCGTCCATTAGTGAGGACGCGTGGCGAGAGATCCGAGGGAGTCGGAGTTCGGCGTATCGGGGATTTCGTGGACACGAAACCTTTGCACTTCGAAACTGCGAAGTCCGAAGCCCCAAAACAGCGAGAGACGATAAAGACCGTCCATCGT
>JASDQU010101286.1:200511-258145 GCA_032191745.1 Picea mariana
GTAGCCTATCGGCTAGCACTTCCTCCCACAGTAAAAGCACATGATGTTTTCCATGTTTCCTTATTGAAGAAATATGTACATGATGCTAATCATATAATTGACTGGTCTGTGATCCAGGTGGAACCGGAGGGAGAATTCCTGCCAGAACCCCAATGCATATTGGATAGAAGGGAAACCCAACTTCGGAACAGAACCATTGCACAGGTCAAGGTGCAGTGGAAACATTTTGGCCCAGATGAGGCTACATGGGAAATGGAGGATGCCATGCAACAGGCATATTCGATTTTGTTTACTTCTGTACATGTAATTCATGTTAGTAGCTAAGAACATCGAGGACGATGTTCCTTTTAAGGGGGAGGGAATTGTAACACCCTTTTTCCCCCAGATTGTAAATATAACTGAACTGGCCAAGGACTATGGCAAAAACTCATAAGTATGAATATGTGATGTAAATGGACCTGCAGGAAGAGGTCAAGGAATGTAAATGACAGTTGAATTTATTACAGAACTGCTGAGAGGGGATGTGTGGAAAAGAGACCACGATGGTGGTGGAGGGCACCTTGAAAAAGGGGCGTTAACTTCCACTGAGAATTTAATACCGTATTTGGACTCCACTGGCCCAGAGAACCAAAAGCGGCTCGCTGGCCCTGAAAATTAATGGCTCGCAGACTGGTAGGCGCATGTCTTGATGAGGGATGGGGTGGTGAACCACCCATCCGTAGGGACGTCAGGCCTGATCAGTGCGAGGGAAATCGTGCCACATGCAACCTCACGAGAGGATAAGGCGTATGGCTGGAACGATTGACGGAGGGGAGACGCGAGGGGAAACTCTGGAATTTTCTACGCAGAGTGAGTGATCGCAGGGGAAGGATTGCAACCTTCGCTTCTGGACACTGGAAGACAGGAAGATGCAAGTCTCAGGACATCGTGGTCTCAGCTCGGGGGTGGCTAGTGGTAAATCCAGTAGGAGTCGCTACGCCTATGGTTGGGTGGAAACGAGCACCCCTCTCAGCAGTCGCTTCCATTGCTATAGTTACTTCTGATAAGTATTTTGCTTATGTTTCATCTCGAAATTATATGCTGTCACATATATTCATAGACTTGTGGAATTGTAACTATTTCCTGTGTAAGAATGTCTGTGCAGAAATTGATAATGAGGAGTAGATATTGGCTCATAGAATTGTGAAATTATAAATGACTCCCGCATAAGAATGTTCGCGTAGAGTGTGATATGAATGAATTGATATATATGTTTAGCACCGGGGAGACCGTGCTCGACTCACTTGATAAATGTATCTAACCATGTCCAGCCATTCTCGGGAAGCTACCTTCCTTTATCCGCTTCCGGAAATGCCTCGGTAGGAATCTCTTCACAGAGACTTCATACTTGGAAAGGTTCACTAAGAACCCAGAACAAGAATTCGAACGCACATGCCTTATTAACCCTGCACGAGGAGGAACGATTCCATTAAGGTTCCCAGGTAGTAGTGATGTGAGGAGTGACAAGTCGACGGATGAGATCTCGTCGGAGGAACCATAGTCACTCACGACCATTAGATGGATGAAAGTAACGTAGTCGTTACATACCTTGCCCTTGTCCTCTATTATCATGAGCAATGAGAAAATGGGGATCATAGACCCCAAGACTCAAAGGAAACGAATCTAGACCGTTAGATCTCGGTCCAAATTACCCGTCAGCTGTGGGATTTGAAAAGCTGCGCAGGGGTTAAGCACAGGGGTGGGCGTGCGAGGAAGTGATCTGAGCCATCAGATCTGGGGTAGAATTCCCATAAGCCGTTGATCTCAGCAGGACACGTGTCAGCGTTTGGGAGGCGTCGGGATTTTTACCATCGGAGATTTGGGGAGTATAGATCCGTTGCATATTGAAATCGCGATACGCGATTTCCCGATCAGATCTGGACCGTCCACTGTACAGGACGCGTGGCAGAGGATTGCGAAGAATCGTGAATCGGGAATCAGAATTCCTGAGAGCAAAGGGAACAGGACTTCGAAAGTCCCGAAATCCCGAGAAAAGATCCTAGCCGTTGATCTCGGCAGGACACGCGTCAGACATCAGGGTAGGAATCGGGAGTTAACCCATCAGGGATTTCAGGAGTGAAGAGATTGTGGTATCAGGATTCGCGATCCGCGAAATCCCGATACAATCAGGACCGTCCATTAGTGAGGATGCGTGGCGAGAGATCCGAGGGAGTCGGAGTTCGGCGTATCGGGGATTTCGTGGACATGAAACCTTTGCACTTCGAAACTGCGAAGTCCGAAGCCCCGAAACAGTGAGAGACGATAAAGACCGTCCATCGTTTCGGACGCGTGTCAGAACCTGGGAAAGAGCCGGGAATCGGGGAATCGGAGTATTTGGGCACACAAAAATCATGTCACACGGAATCGCGATATGCGATTTTCCGATGAGATCGGGACCGTCCGTTCTTAGGACACGTGGCAATGATCGGATCCATCGGGAAATCGTGAATCCCGTGGACGAAGTATCTATGCTTAATGAAATCGCGAAACGTGATTTCCCGATAAGTCAAAAGATAGCAGGGCCCACGGAAGGGTCAACGGTGGACAGGTGGCATCGGGTATCGGGATATCGCGAAATTCGTGGACAAGGTGTCCATGCACTATGAAATCGCAAACCCCGAAAGCCGATGCAATTAACTTAAAATCTTCGATAAAAATGATTAACTAACGGATATTTGATTAGGGCTTGATCACATCGCGAAATCAGAGAGTCGCGAGTTCTGAGGACTCGTGAGTTACGACATCATAAACCCCGAAACCCCGATGGGTAGCTATAGAGTTGCGGTCATATAGAAACAGGTCGTATGGACCAGTGGCTTAACCAAGCGGGGCTGAGGCAACCAAATGGGCGCGTCGAAAATTCGTTCCATCGGTGATCGGGGATTCGAGAGGACAGGGACCCTCGACACTGCAACCTCCGAAACTCCGAATCCTGATATTGAACCAGGGATTGACATTTTGCAAGTGCAGGTTCCTGGAGATTTCGCATGTGTGGGAGATTAATTCAAAAAAAAAATTTAATTTACGATAGTGGGTGTGTTACACATATGCATTCTTAAGTTGCCTATTCCTTGTTATACTCACCCTCCAAGCACAAGTATCCCCTTAACTGCTACACAATCCCTCATGTGATATGTTAACACATATTATTGTAAGGGGGGTTGTTTTCCCTAAGTAAGTGGCACCTTGGTCAAAATGCGAGAAAAGGGGCTTAGAAACCCACAAATGGCGTTTATCCTAAGTCAGGGGTATGATTTGATATTTTGGTGCCCACGCAGTCCCAACCATCTCGTCAGCTCCCTATCATCAGCGTCCATGTCTGCCTGCCAAGTCCTCCCTGCAAGCGTCCAACAAAACTCCAAATGGTGAAGTTCATAGTGCGGCCCGTCCTGATCCCGATGCAGACAGTTCATGAAAGTGAGGTGGCAGTTGAGACATCGTCTCACCACATACATGGAAAGCCAGAAAGGACTTGCAAAGCAGAGCTTGCGTCTGAAAGGGGAAGGCATGCACATAGGAGACTACATGTGCAATCTAACTGAGAAGACACAGACGCATGGCATTGGATGAGAAGCTCGAGCATGCCTCTGCTGGGCGAATTTTTGGGTATATGTATGTATTTTTGATATTTTTTAATGGTCGATGGTTGAGCTAGGCTCTCGTATTGTAAAATTTTAATGAAACACTCTGGTTATCTGGTTATGTAATTTGACGTGAGACTTTTTGTTTAATGAAAGTCAGCTTCCTTTTCCATTTGGTTTGCCTTTGATACTGAAGTGTCCATGATTGAAGGATTCAGATGAATTGTTATGGTTGTGTTGTCATGTATTTTTTATCGCAATTCTGTTTTAACGCTCTTCAGTTTCCTGAAACTTCGAATTCAAGAGGATCTTGTTTTCAGAGTTTTTCCTCCTTAGGTTGTTGGAAGATCTGATGTCCAGAGCAGACCTTTACATATTCTCCTCAATTTATTCCTCCTACTCACCCTTACTACAACTTACTAGTTGAAGTTAATAAAGACTTGATTTGCTTGTGCATATTGCCCTAGTTTTTTGAGTTAAACAATATTCTCTTGAGTTTGCCCCATTTGACCTCTTTAAATCCATTAACCGTGACATATAACCTGATGGGTACTGGAATTACCTTCGATGCAATCTGGAGGTGACTTCTAGTGCTAACATGATCCATCTTTCCAAGGCTTTCACACGTAAGGAGAGCGTCGATTTATTACCACACACCCACTAACAATCTGAACCCTGTGGCAATCATAGGGTTTCAATGTCCTAACAATATCCTTCTTTCCAAGCTTTCTAGCTTTGATAGCCATTATATCACCTATACAGACATACAATCATCATGATATATCATCATAGAAAATTCACTTATTAATTTTCCAAATCTATTCCATATAGGAAATCAAGTTTCCCAAGCATGAGATTTCTTCTCAAAATGTTTGGCTCTTGCAACAATAGGCATTGGTCTTCCTTATGGACTTACACCATTGCCATATCCAAGACCATTTTTCCTGCAATTTTCTCAACTTACATTCAGCCAAACATTTTGTAAGTATTCATGCATATTATCATCTCATAATTGCAACAATTGCAATCAGCCCATGAAATGATTTTCAGAATCATATTACTCTAAAAGTTCAATCACTTCAAACTATTATTCATATTAAATGGAATGAAACTATCATTCCTTGCACATGCATTATCTAACGTACCAAGCTTTTCATTATGCAATCAAATATTATCAACATATCGATGTGCCAATACCCATGGCCACATCTTCATAATGCGTCCTTGCATTAACTCCAGAATACCACATATCCATGTCATGTGTTCCACCATGGTGACTTGGAAGGTCTAGCCAATGCCTCATCACATCATCCAAACTCTTCCTGATTACTTGTTCAATCATTTGGATACCTTCATATTCAACCCATACACAACACTAGGAATATGATCCCTTAGTGCTATTCATTGTCAACAAAAAGGTTGCAGTCCAAATATCGATTATACGGGGAAAGACAATTAATCACTTGTATGGCGCAATAGCCCTTCCATATCCAACCACAACATGGCCTTACACATGGTTATCTCTATTGGTGTTCATTGTTATAAAAGGAATATGTCTCTTGACTTGTCATGGTTATGTCTCACAACCAATGTAACACACATGCTATTAAGTCTCGCATGATTTCATTCAAACAATAAATAACATTTTCATACTCAAGGCCTTCTGCCTTTTTATTGATTCAATTACCAAATTTCAATTAAGCTAACTCTTACCTCAATTCCCTTCAATAATTATGCATCATAAATAACCCAAATGCATATCTACATGGTTGTTATTACATTACTTGATGCTACCTGATCAACTGGTATTTTGTAGAAGCTCACATGCTCCCTTCACCAACCTTTAATCAATCGTTTAACATCCTCAATTGTCTTCACGTGAATGGAAATCATAAGTAGCGACATCATCATTATTGTTTGCCATGCTATAAACTTTTCCTAGATACATAATCCACCATTAGTCATATTCAAATATCACGACATCATTATTTCACATATAACAACAAACTACTCTCAGTCTACAAGCATGCCACTAACATGTTCAAGCATGTCCACATGCACAAACACACATCAATATGCAATAAGCATTCAATCTCACCATGCCCACTTCATGCGCATGCATTTTATGTTTATTGTATGCATCACACATCACTTCCATTATGCACTCTAGTGCATATATGTTTTAGCTGATTCTGCTCCATGTAGTTGTCCTTGAATCCTCCTAGATCCCTATAGCCTTGTATATTTTCATTCTACTGATATGTGCCCTATTTCTTTTTGCTAAACACCCTCCAGCTAGGTCTCACTTACCCATCTACATTTCCAGCCAAAATATTCCCACTAGTGCCGCCACCTCACAGGTGCTCCCTTTATGTGGGAAAATCATGTCCCAACATTATTATGGTTGAACCTTTCCACCTTCATTGTATCGTGAAATGCATTATTCAAACTGAATATTTTACTCTTGCACCATGCTTCCACTGAGCACTCCGATAAAAAAAAAAGTGGCTTTATTTCTCTGAATACTTCAACCATAGTTTCCAATTCATGTCTAACAACCATTATAAGTCCTCATAGATTAGTCCCTAGTGATGACTTACCCATTCCTATTATTTACCCATTATCTCATGGGATCTTTTCTTCTCTTTTGCAACAAGCTTTGCATCCATCATTACATTTATTTTTTCGAGGCTATGGAGGCTTACCTTTCCTTTTTGTGTCTATTTTTGACATCCTTCCCCTATAGGATTCATGTTTTTATGTGAGAATATGTGTTGATTCTCCTTTGTAGGTCATTTAGATTTTGTAGCAGCTAAATACTAATTTGGCTCTTCTCTTCCTAAGCCCTTTATCAATCTTCCATTTTCCTACTTTGTAGTTCTTTATTACTCATTCAACTCTACAAGCTTTGCCTTGCTTCCCTATCCATTGGACCCTAGAATCATAATATGCAATAGAACCATACCATCTCCACTCATGACATTTGATCTCCTTGTTAATATTCTCCTACTATTAAAATTCAACCCCCTTTTAATTGCCAGGCTAATGCACTTCAAATGTGCCTCTATACATTTGCATAGGCACTATAATGAGTATCAACACTCTTTTCACAACAATACTCACCTTTGGCATGTACCTTTAATACCTAGGAATGTTTTTCCAAAAAATTGATATTATTTGGAAAAATATTCATATTGAGTAGTTACATGGTTCATGGAATCTATTGGCACCCAAAGTTTTGGGTAAATATCTCACTCATTCCAATTTTGCGTGCGTTCAAGTAGTTGCACGAGGGGTAATAGGAGGCACACACTCTAGATCAAGCTTTGTTAATGCATTCCAGTTCGAGTTCTACCAATGCGCGTCGACCCACGTTTTGTGATGTGCGCCAAAAGCCAAGAAGACGCCTGCACGTTGAAATCAAGAAAATTATCATCGAGAAATCTTATCAAATGATTACTACAGACAACATGAGGGATCATGGAACAACAAGAAGATGAGTTGGAAAGGTAGTTGAGATTGCCACGATTCCAAAGAGGTAATTTGGAATGCATGTGGGTGACAAAAGCATGCAATACCGACAGTCAACTAAGCGAGTGGAGCAGAACTGAGAGCGCCAGAGTAGAGAAGGATATAAAAGGAAGCAACGACAATAAAAACATAGTTGGTTAGCTCATTAGTCATTTGGTTGTTGATGTTTTTGTTCGTTAATGTCTTGGAGCTCTCTCTGAGCAGATGGTTTTGTAATGCCTCTGGTTGTAAGTTTGAGTCTGTCATCTCTAAAGAGTATGAATAAATGTGCATGGTGCAATGTAATGTAACAATGAGGAAATGCATAAAAGAGCAGGGCTCTATTGCTATCAATATATGGATTGCTTAATGTATGGTTGTGGTGATGGAATGAAGATAATAAATCTACAATGATTCTGGACTCATGATGTGTTACTTATGTATCGATTGAATGCGTTTTTTTAGGCTATACATTGTTAACTGTTAAAAGTAACCTACAAAGAATTCTATGAATATCAGCCCAAATGGATATTTGTGTGTTTAGTCCTTCATCTTCAACACAAGACTAGATGGTCTATGTGATCCTCATGGCGTATCAGGTGAGACCTTCTTCAATATTTGAATGAGGATTGATATGTCTATGCCTTGGGGTTTTTGTTGGTCAAAGTTTGGATGAACCCTAGGTCTTCAACACCCTAGCGTTAAGAAAGATGTGTGCAAGCATGAAACGACCCAACAAATGATTTTGTTGTCGGGACCTGAAGGTTTTTTATTGAGTGATAAGGGAAAATAATAAGGTGGTATCCATCTAGGGAGGAAACTCAATATTGGTTTACTGCAAAGGAAGATGAATTTTCTTGGCGAGAAACTCAAGGTCAAAAGGTTAATGTAAAGCGATGGAAAGATATGTATCTTTACACTGATATGCATGAAATTTTCTTTGTTGAATTTCCTTGTCTATTGTATGAATGGATGAAAAGGTAGACTACCACTAATACTACTTTGAGGCCACTAGAGTCGATAGTTTGGGGTCAAGGCACGATTGATACATTCAAGGTATTAGATAACAAGTGGACTTGCGCCATTGATTTTTGGTTCGCCTGGGTGAAAGAGGGGTATATAATTCAATTTTCAATGGATTACATTGATTCTTTCAGTGAAGCTGAAAGGAAGTTCATGGAAGGTCCTAGAAGAAGGTTGCTGGAAGAAATCCCACTATGGATAAAGATGTTTTTCATGGAGAAAGGGCTGATGTGCATGGAGCCCAACAAGATGGCTGAGTAGACTCCCCTAACGCTGGGGGGGTGAAAAGACGGGGTAAAATGAGAAATAATATGGATCCATAAGTTGTTGAGATGAGGCGAGGAGTAGAATGGACCCAGAGGATCAGAGTTGAAATGTACACAAGAAGAGTTGAGTCAAGAATGAGAGCGGAGTAGAGAAGCGGAAGGAAGTTAGGAATGGGCGTGCGATGAGGCATAAGCCCCTGAATGAAGAGAAAGGAGATCACACCAGAAGGAAGTGTGAGAGAGTGTGTTATGTCGGAGAAGAGCAGAGATGAGGATAGGCCCATAAAGATGTGTGACATTGAGAATAGGGTATCCAATGAAAATACTAGTGGTAGTAGTTTTAGAAGAGGCTCGAATGATGAAGTCCAAACCCCTTAGCTATTGTGGAGTTTTGCAACTTTGGAGGAAGATGAAATCAAAAGTAGAGGCACATTATAAGGAGAGGAATATGGAGGATCCCCTAGTGGTGGGGGAGAATAATTAGCAATATTATATGGTCTTGCGTAGCTACAGATAAGAATCTCTCTAGGTTCCCTCACGAGAAGTGTTAGAAGAATATGGAGTTACCCCCCCTTTGAACCACCCCCCTTGCACACTTGTAATCAAGAAGAAAGAACAACAGAAAAAAAGGTGATTGGAGTAGGAGAAAGAGTAGGAGAATAAAGAAGAGAAGCAACAAGGGAGGTAGAAGACAAAGTCAACGCTACTTCACCAGTAAGAGTATCAATATTGAGATCTCTGAAACCTAGTAGTCAAGTAGGAGGACAAAGTTTGAGATTGAGAATGGAAAATCATGATAGTACTCTGAGGTTACATGTGTTCCATGGAATGGGTAGAGATGATGCATAGCAACATTGGTTCACCCATGAGGCAATATGGTTTGTGAAGAGGATCACAGATGAGGCAATGAAGATTGCGCAGATGGAAACCACATTCAGGGACAGAGCCTTGACGTGGTACATGAAATACAAGGTCACTGTGCCAATGGGACAATCAAGGTCCCTAATGATGATCAAGAGACACCTGCTTAAGGAATTTCAAAAACCTAAGTCAAAGTCTCAATGTATTACGGAGATCAAGGAGTTTAAGCAGAAGCAGGGAGAGACTGTGTGGGATTATGACCAATGGTTCAATATTTTGTTGGATAGGTTGAAGTTTCATATCTAGTATGTGTAACATAGATAATGGTTCATTGCAGGATTACTTCCCCATATATGAGTTCCTCTCACCCAAGAGAAGGTGATGATGCAAGCCTAAGTGGTATAAATTACAATGTTCTTGGAGGCTACACCAGGAGGAGGAGAGACGTCAACATGGTTGGAACAGGTACAATCTCAGCTAGCCAACGCGATAATGTGATTATAAGATATGGCAAAGGAAAAAATTGTGCATGAGCACATATGGTGTACCACGTGTCGATCTAAGAGGCATCATAGAGATGAGTGTCCCGTACTTGGAAACTACGTGGCAACGAGTGCACCGAGTCCATTTCTAGTTGGGCCTTAGACGTAATGGTGTGAAATTTGCAAACAGTGGGGCCATGTACCACTCCGCTTCCTAATGTTGGAGAAATATCATAAGATGCATCATACTCCATTCTATGAATTTTGTAAGTATGTGGGACATGATGTGAACAAATTCTAGTCACTCCAGCTAATGGAAGACCATACCCACGATGTATTCCATGTACAATAAGAATAGAAGGGTGGTGATTGTGACAGTGTTGAGGGAGGTGGATATCAAGGAGGCCCCCAAGGTAGATATGGACACAGTCGTGGATGAGAATGTGGAGGAGGGGGAGGGGGAGGAGGACCCCCTCATTTGTTTTAATCTTGGAGAGATAGGTATTGTGTCAAGGTTATTTAGCAAATTTCACACTCTCTTTGGGTATTGTTATAGCCCAGAGCACGTTACAGAGGATTGTCCCAAATTTTTGAATAAGTGGGAAGAGAAGAAGGTACATTACAACATGGTGCATGCAGAAATAAGAATGACAAGGAATTTGATGTCTAGGTGATAACCCAAGGCAAAGCAAAGACATGAATGGATTTTGAGCATGGTGAAGGCTCAGATCAAAGTCTGGAAGGGAAGATAAGTAAGTCGGTGTAGCCCCTTCCTAAGTTTGATGTTGCATAGCAGAAGCAGTTTCTACATGGCATGCAGAGGGCCATTAGAGAAGAAAGAATGTGAGAGGAGATGCAATGCGGGACAAAAATGTCACTTGAGGAGGCCCACATTAGTGAATAATTTCAACGAGCAACATAGAGGTTGTTGGAAGAGGCTCACGCCCGTGAAGAATTACAATGTGCGATGTAGATGTCATTGGAGGAAGCTTGCATGTGCAAATAAATACATCGTACAAAGGTCATTGGAAGAAGCACACATATAAGAGAAGATGTGACACGTTGAACACATAGTGATTGAGGAACATGTGCATGAGTAGTTGAAGTGCATGATGTGCGAAGAATCACTGTACGAGTTGACTCGCGAAACAAAAATTGAGGATCAAGTAAGTAACTTCTTACGTTGTTGTTTGAGATTGTTATATGATCTTTATGCTACAAGAAAGTTGACGTAGTTGTTAGAAACCTGAATGGGGGAACAAGGGATGGAGAGAGATATATCAGCCTCCCTACTAGAAAGGGATATGTGCCAGGTTAGTAAGCAAAAGCACATAGCCAAAGAATTCAAGATGAATGTTAAACTGGAGAGTTATGAAATGGATGGGGTCATGTTGGATATGGGTTCCTACGTGAACATCCTGTCAAAGAAGTCATGGGAATTGATGGGTAAATCAAATTTGGTCTGGTCGCCCATCCAACTATGGTTGGAAAATCAATATGGGATATATCCCATAGGTCGATTGGAGCAAATTGAAGTGAACATAGAAGGGGTGAAGACGAACTCTGATTTTGAAGTCATAGAGATTATGGATGATTCTGACCCCTACCCTACATTACTTGGAAATGATTGGGCCTTCAACAACAATTTTTTGTTGAATTTGAAGAAACTAAAGAGGTCATTTGAGACTGATACCCTGCGCGTGATCGCACCTCTAGATCCTAACGAAGGGGATAGGTACAATGAGTTGGTGGATGAGGAGGCACGAAGGTTTGTTATTGAAAACATCTATAAGATCATGGGGCGCAAGGAAGATTGTATCAATCCCACCATGGATGGAGAGTTGATTTGGCGAAGCATAAAGTCATATGATATTGATTCAAATGACGCCTTAGAGAGGTGGAAACATAAGCTCTATGAGGTCTCTACCTGACGATGTGCAAGAATAACTAAAGTGGTACGTTGGATTAGATTCAACCTATGTGATGCACCATGATTTGATGGGACGGAACCAATGAAATATTTCTTTGTACAAATGGAGAAGATCGATGAATTTAGGCCATGGATGTCATAGTGCGAGGGACACCTACACGTTAGTGGGAAACACATTGTGTGACCATACAAGACTGGGCGCAGGTGGTCGAAATGATCAAAGTCAAGTTCCAACCAATCCATGAATTTGAGTTGGAAAATAGATATAAGGGCACTAAAGACCCTCAGGAGCACATTCATTACTACAAGAGGCAATGGACTACCAAAAATATTTCTTGTGCTCAATGGGTCCATCGGTTCGTTCATACCATGGATATGAATCCTTGAAGTTGGTACACTCAAGAGGAGCTTTGGAGACAAACCATAGACTCGATTCAGGTAAGTACACAATTTTGTTTTACCACAGATGATCCAACTCAAAGGGAGGCACTCCTCCAGATCAAGAATTTTATATTTAACTGTCAACCGAGGGATGCCACTCAAGGTGGTCTACTCGTGCCTTTGACTAGTGGAAAAGTTGAAAGAGGTCATCCACTGCTGGAATTTTGAGGCAGATGACATCAACAACGATGATCCCTGAGGTATACAGATCAAATAATATGAGGGTGAGCGCACACTGAAAGGAAAGGTGGCGAAGATGGCTTTGTCGGACTATAGTCACCTGATTAAGTTAAATAAACATAATATTAGTATAGAGGAAGTACCCAAAATGGCTATTATTGGAGACTATTGGGATAAGGAGACCATTACCCAGGTCATCGACCTACTCAAGGAATACAAGGAATTGTTTCCCCGTAGCTTCTTAGAAATGAAGGGAATCACATGATCCTTGGCGGCAATGAAAATTCAGCTCCAGCTCGATGCCAAACCAATCAAGAGGAGGCCTTATTGATTGAATCCCAAACACAAGGAAAACGTCCACAAAGAATTTGATCGGATGGTGGATGCTAGAATCATTGTTCCTGTGGAGGAGTCATATCGAATTAGTTCCATGGTCATGGAACCTAGGAAACAAGTGATATTCAAATATGTGTAGATTCGAGAAGCCTCAATGTAGCCTGTGTGCATGATCCCTTCCCTACCTCTTTCATCGATGAGGTTCTGGAGAATTTTGGAGGATGGGAAGCCTACTCTTTTACAGATGGATTTTTGAGGTATCATAACGTTCAAATCTCAGAGGGGAATCAAGAGAAACCACCTTTGTGATGGAGTGGGGGTCATTTTCTTACACGATGATGCCATTTGGACTAAAGAATGCACCTATTTTTTTTTTCCGGATAGTGTTTGCAGCCTTTAAAGAGTTTATTCACAAGTTTCTTGAAGTTTATTTGGATGACTAGACGGTATTCAAATTACTAAAAGAGAACATGTAGGCCCTTCACTTGATGTTGGATAGTTGTTGTCAGCTCCATATTTTTCTAAATTTTAAAAAGTGCACCTTTTGGCACATTATTGGGGCACGCAGTTTGCAAGGATGGATTGCTAGTAGATCAAGCTAAGATTGCCACCATACTAGATATGATGGCCCCCACTTCAGATCACGAGTTGCGCATGACATTGGGCCATACAGGATATTACTGATAGTTCATTCAGAATTACGCAAATATTGCAACCCCCTGGACAAGTTATTGTGAAAAGATATTGAGTACATCTAGACATAAGAATGTAATGAAGCCTTAGATACTTTAAATGAGAAACTAGTCACTGCACCGATTCTAGTTTTTCCCGACTAGTGTAAGCTCTTTCATGTTCATGTAGATGCATCATCCAATGTCTCGAGAGTAGTTATTGCGTAGCTGGGTGAAGGAAATATTGATTATCCGATGTACTTTTATAGTCACAAATTGTCTGATGATGAGAATAATTATACCGCAACCAAGTGCAAGGGCCTTTCCATGGTATATGCCTTGCAGAAGTTTTACCACTCTTTGTTGGGAAACCCCTTTAAATTATTCACCCACCACTATGTGCTCAAGTATTTAGCCAACAAGCCAGTGTTAGGGGGGAGAATATGTCATTGGTTGTTTCTCTTTCAGGAGTTTGAGTTTGAAGTCATTGTCAAGCCAGGAAAATATAATGTTGGCCCAGACCATTTGTCAGAGATTGAGTCTGGAGAAGCTAGTCAGAGTCTCGATGATGAACTCCCCGATGTGCAACTTTTCCATGTCGAAGCAGTTCCTGATCAATTAGTCAAGATTGCTTAATTTCTCACATCAGGACAGGCTCCAACGGGGTATACTTCGACCTAGTGTCACCAACTGGTAACCGATAATGCAGACTATCAGTTAATTACTGGACAACTATATAAGCTAGGAGCAGATGACATCTTATGTAGGTGCGCCTTAGATAATGAATGGGACCCCATTTTGTATGAAGCTCATGAGTGTATTGTAGGGGGACACAATGCAGGTAAGGCTATTGTGCGCAAGACTTTGGTGGCCATCACTCTTCATCGACACCAAGGAGTATTGCAAACGTCGTGACGTGTGTCAACAGATCAGAAAGCCTTGTCGCATAGATGAGATCCCTCTGTTTTCGATTACAACACTGGAACCATTTGAAAAGTGGGAAATTGATTTTGTGGGTCCCATCAACCCTCCCGTGCATTGGATGGGCACATGCTATATTATTGTTGCCATTGAATGTCTAAAAAGATGGGCCAAAGTCGCGTCAGTTAAGGATTGTGACAGGTGCTCAATTTGACATCTTTGTAGCACCCGTCCAATACCTTTTTGTACATCATTTTCACATTTCCATTCCATATTAATACTATAGATTTTAACCTTGTACAATATTTTACTGCAAACAAATTTTCAATAAAAGAACAAAAAAGATACAATGGAAAATACACACATTACACAGAGACTTTTCCCCTGGAAACCCAAATCATGAAAACCAACATATTCTATATTCATTCACATCATACATTGTTTACAATACAATATACATATAGGATCCAACAACATCCAAAACCCTAACCTAATGACCTGGATTAGTCAACAACCCTAATTCCTTAATCACAAATAGAAAACCATCAGTGAAAAACCATTTTCCAAAATTGGATCCAGAAGCCTAACAGGGCTAAAAAAGGCTAAAAAATGAAAGTGCTCATAATTTGATGAAACCAACGCCATTGTGTTCGTCTCATTCTCCCGATTTCGGCCATATATTTACTTTCTCAAATGGACGTCATATGCGAAAGATATCACATTCTGATCGTTTTCCCAAACAGGGAAAAAGTCAACAGGTCCAGTCAAATGCTAACATCAGCATGACATCAACAGTGTTGACATGGCAGAGGTAGGTGGCGACAAGTGGCAGCCCAATAGCAGGTGTCTGGTCAGTGACAGGGTTCCACCCAACAGTTGACAAGTGGCAGTTTGTTGATGAATTGTTGGGTGCCACATGGCCTAGTCATGGGCTGCCACGTGGCACCATGGGATTGGTCAATGGGTTCATATGTCAAAAAGTTTTGGAGCCCATGGGATTCAAACCCATGACCTCTTTGGTAGGTGCCAAGCTTTGGGAAAATTCCAACTACCAATGCGCCACCATGTTTCTTATTATATGAAACGATTTCTAAATTATTAAAACTTTAATGTTTGGTGTATGGGCGCACAAAGGGATAAGCTCTAGCCCAAGGTTTTAGGGAGAATCCCATAAAACCAAGGGGGGTGCGCTCCAAAAGGGGCTTAGCCCAGCTAAGCACCCTCCATTTTTAGCCTTGGATCCTATGGAAGTGCCATGAGATCAGGGGCACGCACCCTACAGGGGGCTACTCTGTGATTTTTTTAACAAAAGTGGGTTTTTTTTATAATGTTTTTGGATTTTAATCGATTTTTAAGCCTGTTAATGGAGGATTTGGCCCATTTTTGGGAGATATTGAGCATTTTTGGAGGCCATATTTTGGGAGGAAGTTGGGGATGGATAACAAACTTCAGATCTATAAAAACCAGGCCTATTTGAGGCCATGGAGGACAATCAGAGAAGAGTTATGCTGAAGGGAAGCCAAGCCAAAGCCATTTTTATGTAGGGAAGCTATTAAGGAGCAGACGCTTGCGGGCCATTTCTGGGAGCTCCGGTCATCCGTTTTGCGTGCCATTTCTTCTGCTGGGTTCTAGAGATCTGGAAGAACATGAACATATTAGTCTTGTAGCCTAATGGCACTGCTGCGATGTAATTTTTGAGATTTTGAACAGAAATAAAGAAACCTCCCCCACTGAGACAAAGGCCCGGAGACGTAGGCAATTTTGTGCTGAACTCCGTTATCACTTCTCTTGTTATGGTTTGTTGTTCTTATTGCTTCAGTTCAAATCTGTATACTATTTTATGGCTGCTATGTTCCTTCATTAAATCCATCCTCTTTCATTCAGCTTCTTAAATGGTTAATTAACACATGCAATTAAAAACTCAACCACATTCATTAAAAGATCTTTCTGGATCAAGTGGTATTAGAGCTAATTGACATTTGGATATGAGTTTTGCATGTTAACCAGGGAAAAGCTACAGCGTGGTGAAGGCGATCTTGTTGCAGAAAATCCATTAATTGGATTGAGAAAGAGAGCTTCTCACAGCGTGAAGATGGCATCCAAAGAAAGGCTTTCTCAGGATGAGAAAGAGTTCTAGAAAACTTTCCTTGCTATGTCGGAGATGGTGAAAGTTTTGTACGAGGATTACTTGGAACGAAAGAGACCAGTTTTGGGTGAATCTTCAAAGGGAAAAAGTGAAGAGGAAGAGGATCATCCTTAGATTCCTCCTTCACCTCCATCATCACCTCCTTCTTCTCCTTCTTCTTCAAGTTCGAGTCCTAAATCTAATGCAAAGAAACATGTTCATAAGCATAAGAATGAAATGCCATTGTTAAAACTTGATGTTAAATTTGAGTTACCCATATATGATGGTGAAGTAAATGCAAAGAAACTTGACAATTGGATTAGGCAGATGGAGGTTTACTGCAGTGTGCAACAGATCAAGGATGAGGCCACACAAATCAAGTTGGCATCTTTGAGATTTGCAGGTACAACTCTCATCTGGTGGCAAAGCAAGTTGTAAAATGGAACGCAATGAGTGGGTAATGTATTTCCATCATGGCAAAGCTTCATTTCTGCACTTAGGAAACAATTCTATCCTCTGGGTTATAAAGAAAAAGCATTAATTGAATGGCAATCTTTAAAACTAAGAAAAGGACAAAAAATGCAAGAGTATATTGATGGCTTTCGAAAAATGGCATTGATGTTAGATATCCCTTTACAAACACAAGAAACTCTTATGAAGTATATAGGAGGTTTACCTGCACATATTAGAAACATTGTATTCATGTTTGTACCCACTAACCTTGATGAGGTTTATGTTCAAGCTACGTATATTGAAGCGGGAAAAGCAGGTGTGTCAAGGGAATCATCGTCTTCAAGGAAAGAAGACAAGAGGAAATGGCATGGAAAGAATTCAAATGCAGTGGCGAGAAAGGAAGAGAAGCCCTCTTGCAAGCATTGCAAGAAAGAGGGTCATGATGAGGATATATGTTGGCAGTTGCATCCTGAGAAGAGGCCAAAGTGGTTCAAGGAAAAGAAGGGAATGCAAACAGTGGCAATGACAACACGACCCACAGACTTGGGATCAGACTCAGGTGATGAATCAAAGATCTCATTAGTTGGTATGACAGGTAAAACTGGTGAAGGCATTGATTGTAGAAGCAACTTGTTTCATATAAGGGTAATCATGCGACACACTAAGATAGACACATTAATCGACAATGGATCTCAATATAATTTAATCTTAGAAGAATTGGTTAAGCAATTGGGGTTAAAAACACAAGTACATCATAAGCCTTACACACTTAAATGGATAAGCAATCATCATCAAATGCACATAACAAAGCAGTGCACAATCAAATTTGCAATTTCATCTAAGTATGTGGACGAAGTAACATGTGATGTAGTGCCATTAAGATAATGTGGAATGGTCTTAGGTAGTCCATACTTATATGATCATAAGGCAATCTTCTACAGGACAAAGAATCAATATCAATTAATCAAAGCAGGTCAAGATTATGTGGTTCATGCTCATCATGTTAAGGCAAATAAAACACTTCAAACAATGGAACAATTAGAGAAGGTAGTGCAAGCAAGAAACAAACCAATAATTGTTTCAAATGGAGTAATCGATCTTAACCAAGAACAAGAAATGATTGTTGAATGGAAAATCAATCATAAGTTGCTTCAAGATAAGCTCATGTCGTGCAAATATTTCAAGTATATCAGCTCATTTGTAGTCGTCTTTTTGATGCTGTCATTAGTAATGTTGTCTACATGGATGATAGTGGCTTCAGTAAGATGTAACGGGGTTCAAATGGCTAACAATATACTGTCAGTTGTCATGATTGTGTTACAGTTGATCTTGATGAGACAGGTGCATAGGACAGATTTCTGAGACAGAGGACAAGCCAAGTGGCCTATCCCAAGCTTGTTGACTGGTCAGTAACCTTTTGGGGACCAAAAGGTCCTTTAGTGGGGAAGTGTGACCCAGAATCGGATCCAGAAGCTTGACAGAGCTCAAAAAGTCTCAAAAATGAAAGTGTTCGGAATTCGATGAAACCAATGCCATTGTGGCCATCTCATTCTCCCGATTTCGGCCATATATTTACTTTCTCAAATGGACGTCGTATGGGAAAGTTATCGTTTTCTGATCATTTTCCCAACCAAGGAAAAAGTCAACAGGTCCAGTCAAATGCTGACATCAACATGATATCAGCAGTGCTGACATGGTAGAGGCAGGTGGCGACAGGTGGCAGCCTAGTAGTAGGTGACTGGTCAATGACAGGGATCCACCCAGCAGTTGACAAGTGGCAATTTGTTGACGAATTGTTGGGTGCCACATGGCCCAGTCATGGGCTACCATGTGGCACCATGGGATTGGTCAATGGGTTCATATGTTAAAAAGTTTTGGAGCCCATGGGATTCAAACCCATGACCTCTTTGGTAGGCACCAAGCTTTGGGAAAAGTCCAACTACCAATGCGCCACCATGTTTCTTATTATATGAAATGAGTTCTAAATTATTTAAACTTTAATGTTTGGTGTATGGGTGCACAAGGGGATAAGCTCTAGCCCAAGGTTTTAGGGAGAATCCCATAAAACCAAGGGGGGCACGCTCCAAAAGGGGCTTAGCCTAGCTAAGCGCCCTCCCTTTTTAGCCTTGAATCCTATGTAGGTGCCATGAGATCAGGGGCGCGCACCCTATAGGGGGATTTTCTGTGATTTTTTTAACAGAAGTGGGTTTTTTTTATAATGTTTTTGGATTTTAATTGATTTTTAAGCCTGTTAATGGAGGGTTTAGCCCATTTTTGGGAGATATTGGGCATTTTTGGAGGCCAGATTTTGGGAGGAAGTTGGGGATGGATAACCAACTTCAGATCTATAAAAACCAGGCCTATTTGAGGCCATGGAGGACAATCAGAGCAGATTTATGCTGAATGGAAGCCAAGCCAAAGCCATTTTTATGTAGGGAAGCTGTTGAGGAGTAGACACTTGCGGTCCATTTCTGGGAGCTTCAGCCATCCGTTTTGCGTGTCGTTTCTTCTGTTGGGTTCTAGAGATCTGGAAGAATATGACCAGATTAGTCTTGTAGCCTAATGGCACTGCTGCAATGTACTTTTTGAGCTTTTGAACAGAAAAAAAAAAGAAGCCTCCCCCTCTAAGATAAAGGCCTGGAGACGTAGGCAATTTTGTGCCGAACTCTGTTATCACTTCTCTTGTTATGGTTTTCTATTCTTATTGCTTCAATTCAGATCTGTATACTATTTTATGGATTCTATTTTCCTTCATTAAATTCATCCTCTTTCAATCAGCTTCTTAAATGGTTAATTAACGCATGCAATTAAAAACTCAACCACAGTCATTAAAAGATCTTTCCAGATCAAGTGGTATCAGAGCTAGTTGACGTTTGGATTTGAGTTTTGCATGTTAACTAGGGAAAAGATACAATGTGGTGAAGGTGAGATTGTTGCTGAGAATCCATTAATTGGATTGAGAAAGAGAGCTTCTCACAGGGAGAAGATGGCATCAAAAGAAGGGCTTTCTCAGGATGAGAAAGAGTTCTGGAAAACTTTCCTTGCTATGTTAGAGATGGTGAAAGTTTTGTACGAGGATTACTTGGAACGAAAGAGACCAATTTTGGGTGAATCTTCAAAGGGAAAAAGTGAAGAGGAAGAGGATCATCCTCAGATTCCTCCTTCACCTCCATCATCACCTCCTTCTTCTCCTCCTTCTTCAAGTTCAAGTCCTAAATCTAATGCAAAGAAACATGTTCATAAGCATAAGAATGAAATGCCATTGTTAAAACTTGATGTTAAGTTTGAGTTACCCATATATGATGGTGAAGTAAATGCAGAGAAACTTGACAATTGGATTAGGCAGATGGAGGTTTACTGCAATGTGCAACAGATCAAGGATGAGGCCACACAAATCAAGTTGACATCTTTGAGACTTGCAGGCACAACTCTCATCTGGTGGCAAAGCAAGTTGCAAAATGTAACGCAACGAGTGGGTAATGTATTTCCATCATGGCAAAGCTTCATTTATGCACTTAGGAAACAATTCTATCCTCTGGGTTATAAAGAAAAAGCATTAATTGAATGACAATCTTTAAAACTAAGAAAATGACAAATAGTGCAAGAGTATATTGATGGCTTTCGAAAAATGGCATTGATGTTTGATATCCCTTTACAAATACAAGAAACTCTTATGAAGTATATAGGAGGTTTACCTGCACATATTAGAAACATTGTATTCATGTTTGGACCCACTAACCTTGATGAGGTTTCTGTTGAAGCTACGTATATTGAAGCAGAAAAAGCAGGTGTGTTAGGGGAATCATCATCTTCAAGGAAAGAGGACAAGAGGAAATGGCATGGAAAGAATTCAAATGCAGTGGCGAGAAAGGAAGAGAAGCCCTCTTGCAAGCATTGCAAGAAAGAGGGACATGATGAGAACAGATGTTGGCAGTTGCATCCTAAGAAGAAGCCAAAGTGGTTCAAGGAAAAGAAGGGAATGAAAACAGTGGCAACGACAGCAAGACCCACAGACTTGGGATCGGATTCAGGTGATGAATCAAAGATCTCATTAGTTGGTATGACAGGTAAAATTGGTGAAGGCATTGATTGTAGAAGCAACTTGTTTCATATAAGGGTAATCATGTGACACACTTAGATAGCCACATTAATTGATAGTGGATCTCAATCTAATATAATCTCAGAAGAATTGGTTAAGCAATTGGGGTTAAAAACACAAGTACATCATAAGCCTTACACACTTAAATGGATAAGCAATCATCATCAAATGCACATAACAAAGCAGTGCACAATCAAATTTGCAATTTCATCTAAGTATGTGGATGAAGTAACATGTGATGTAGTTCCGTTAAGAGAATGTGGAATGGTCTTAGGTATTCCATACTTATATGATCATAAGGCAATCTTCTACATGACAAAGAATCAATATCAATTAACCAAAGCAGGTCAAGATTATGTGGTTCATGCTCATCATGTTAAGGAAAATAAACACTTCAAACAATGGAACAATTAAAGAAGGTAGTGCAAGCAAGCAACAAACCAATAATTATTTCTAATGAAGTAATCGATCTTAAGCAAGAACAAGAAATGATTGTTGAATGGAAAATCAATCATAAGTTGCTTCAAGATAAGCTCATGTCGTGCAAATATTTCAAGTATATCAACTCATTTGTAGTCGTCTTTTTGATGCTGTCATTAGTAATGTTGTCTACATGGAGGATAGTGGCTTCAGTAAGATGTAACAAGGTTCAAATGGATAACAATATACTGTCAGTGGTCATGATTGTGTTACAGTTGATCTTGATGAGACAGGTGCACATGATAGAGTTTCGAGACAGAGGACAAGCCGAGTGGCCTATCCCGAGCTTGTTGACTGGTCAGTAAACTTTTGGGGACCAAAATGTCCTTTAGTGGGGAGGTGTGATCCATAATCGGATCCAGAAGCCTGACAGAGCTCAAAAAGGCTAAAAAATGAAAGTGCTCAGAATTTGACGAAACCAATGCCATTGCGTCCTTCTTGTTCTCTCGATTCCGACCATATATTTACTTTCTCAAATGGACGCCGTATGCGAAAGATATCACATTCTGATCATTTTCCCAAACAGGCAAAAAGTCAATAGGTCCATTCAAATGTTGACATCAACATGACATCAGCACTGCTGACATGGCAGAGGCAGGTGGTGACCGGTGGCAGCCCAGTAGCAGGTGACTGGTCAGTGACAGGGATCCACCCAGCAGTTGACAAGTGGCAGTTTGTTGACGAATTATTGTTTTCCACATGGCCCAGTCATGGGCTGCCATGTGGCACCATGGGATTGGTCAATGGGTTCATATGTCAAAAAGTTTTGGAGCCCATGGGATTTAAACCCATGACCTCTTTGGTAGGCACCAAGCTTTAGGATAAGTCCAACTACCAATGCGCCACCATGTTTCTTATTATATGAAACGAGTTCTAAATTATTTAAACTTTAATGTTTGGTGTATGGGCGCACAAGGGGATAAGCTCCAGCCCAAGGTTTTAGGGAGAATCCCATAAAACCAAGGGGGGCGTGCTCCAAAAGGGGCTTAGCCCAGCTAAGCACCCTCCCTTTTTAGCCTTGGATCCTATGCAGGTGCCATGAGATCAGGGGCGCACACCCTATAGGGGGATACTCTGTGATTTTTTTAACAGGAGTGGGTTTTTTTTATAATGTTTTTGGATTTTAATTGATTTTTAAGTCTGTTAATGGAGGATTTGGCCCATATTTGGAGGCCAGATTTTGGGAGGAAGTTGGGGATGGATAACCAACTTCAGATCTATAAAAACCAGGCCTGTTTGAGGCCATGGAGGACAATCAAAGGAGAGTTATGCTGAAGGGAAGCCAAGCCAAAGCCATTTTTATGCAGGGAAGTTGTTGAGGAGCAGACACTTGTGGGCCATTTCTGGGAGCTCCGGTCATTTGTTTTGTGTGTCGTTTCTTCTGGGTTCTAGAGATCTTAAAGAACATGACCAGATCAGTCTTGTAGCCTAATGGCACTGCTGTGATGTACTTTTTGAGCTTTTGAACAAAAATAAAGAGGCCTCCCCCACTGAGACAAAGGACCAGAGATGTAGGAAATTTTGTGTCGAACTCCGTTATCACTTCTCTTGTTATGGTTTGCTGTTCTTATTGCTTCAGTTCATATCAGTATACTGTTTTATGGCTGCTATGTTCCTTCATTAAATTCATCCTCTTTCATTCAACTTCTTAAATGGTTAATTAACACATGCAATTAAAAACTCAACCATAGTCATTAAAAGATCTTTCCGAATCAAACCATGTGCCAAAAAACCACCCAAAAATAACATGAAAACCAGTAAAAAAAAAATCGAGGGCGTTGCCCCTGAACCCCTATGCAAGGGGGCTTCCACTCCCCTACAAACCCCCCGAATAAGGGGGCACTACACCCCCCTCTTACCCCCTTGAATTCCCAACACAACACAAACATTGCTTCTAGTCATGCAAAGAATATAACAAATACCCCCTTTCATCCACAATGATGCAATTTTGGTTAAGGTATAATTATTCTCTCAACATACAATTCCAATACTTATTCTTTTGCATTTTCAGGATATTTTCACCTTTTTTTCCAATAATGGTATACAAGATCAAGGTTACATAGGTACCTTCCAACATAAGAGTTGCAACTCATGAGTAAGAGTTGTTGCAAGTCCTTACTCTAGCGAAGCTGCTGCATCTGTGGGTTGATGCAACTCCTTGCTTGAGAAAAGTTGTTGCAACTATGGGTTACTCCAACTCTCACCATGTTGCAACTCACACTACAGGATCGTTTCTACAAATCTGAGTCGGGTGCTGTGAATCTACATCTACCGTAATAGATCATTATTCAAACACATAGTTGACATCCATGGATTGGCAAGTCATCCAAACAACCACACAGGAACATGACAAGGGCAATTGGGCACTAGAGAGGAATGGACAACTCAACCACCACTTGTCATGGTTGATTTAGTCATCTTGCACTCGTTTTTTTCCATCTTTTGGAGAAAACAATGTAATGAGATGAGACAACCCAATTCTCATGGATTTCCATCGATTCCCTTGATCAATTTAGGAATAGCTCGTTGTATAAAAACCCACGCTCTCTCTGAGCCAGGGGATGGAGAAAAAGCAAAAGAAAACTTGTAAATAGAGTTGTATTGATATTCACATTTTCGTTTAATATAAGTTTCATTTCATTCCTGTCCAAGTAATGGTGTGTTGATAATTTAAGCATCCTATTGCATTCATAGACCAGTACCTCGTCTAAAGAGGTAGGCCCCCCTCCTTAGCTCGATACTATTTGTATCTTCTATATTTTATAGAATTAGTCATAGTATCTTTTATATATTTTCATTTATTTCTAGCAATTCCTTTATTAAGATCGTGTTGCAACTCTAGTGCTTTTCATCACTGTAACTCCTGACTGTTGCAACTCGATACTAACATTGTAGGGTATTGTATACTGATTAATGAGTGAGTAGTTGTAACATCTTTTCTTTATTTTTATTTATTTCTAGCAATTCTTTTATTAACATCTTGTTGCAACTCTGGTATTTTCCCATTGCTACAACTCCATTGCTGACACTCTATGTTGACATTGTAAAACCCTATTTTCTGATTGACTAATGCATAGTTGTAACATATCTTATTCATTTTCATTTATTTCCAACAATTCCTCTATTTAAATTTGTTGTAACTTTAATATTTCCCTTGCTGTGATTTCAGTTTTTGTAACTCATCTTGTTGCAACTCTGGATACTGCAACTCTCGTTGTTGCAACTCTGCATTACAACATTTGGCCTTCTAGTTAACAATTGTGTGGTTTTCAATTTGTGGTAGTTTGTTTTTTTTGTTTACAAGCACAATGTGGTTTTATTTCTAAAGCTAGAGGTTTGTTGCATCTCAGTACATGAGCACCATTAAGGAACTCACTCAACAGTTCATGATCCATCACCAAAAGAGAACTCCTTATCATCCTCAACCAAATGGTATGAATGAATCTTTCAATAAAATTTTAGAGCATGCATTAACCAAAGTTTGCAATGTGTAGTGTGACGACTGGGATCAACAGATCCCCGTAGGATTATGGGCATATCAAACAACCTGTAAAAGGTTGACGAAACACATGTCATTCTGATTACTCTACGACAAAGAGGCGGTAATGTTGTTAGAGTTTGTTGTTCCCAGCTTAAGGATTGTTGTGGTTACCCACATGACAAATGCACAGTCACTTCAACACAGGTTACCCATATGAATCAAACAATCATTGACACCCAACCTTGATAAAAGTACTCATGATCCATATCATATCAAAACTCATGAATGCAGGAATAATCAATCTATTATAAACATAAATATTCCACATTTCAAAAATGAGAATCTATTGATATCACCAAAAATATTAAAAAATCCTCCATATGCATAATGATGCACCTCACCATGTCCAAAAATAGTAACACTACAAATCAACACCAAAGATTGAAAAAAACTAGCCAAATCAAATATAGGACTTGGGCAATGCAGGAATAATCAATCTATTATAAACATAAATATTCCACATTTCAAAAATGAGAATCTATTGATATCACCAAAAATATTAAAAAATCCTCCATATGCATAATGATGCACCTCACCATGTCCAAAAATAGTAACACTACAAATCAACACCAAAGATTGAAAAAAACTAGCCAAATCAAATATAGGACTTGGGCGATGCAAGTCCTCAGTGAGAAGATTAGGAAAGGTAGGGAATATTGAGAGTATGCCATAGGTGAGTGGTCACCTATAGGTGGATATCATTAAATTATATCAGAGTCCTAATCTTCCCTATGAAAAGAGAAGTAGTATGGGAATGAGGACCTGGATCAAAAAAATCTTCCATGTGGCTCTTGGTCGAGGAAGTAATGGGATAATCAACATAAATAGTGGATACAACAAGGGCCTTTGGGGGCTCGTAAGGAGGTAGAGGTGGGTCTATTTTCAACATTTTTCAATTTTTTATGTGCAAGGGTAACATTGGAAATCAAGATATCGAAAGGAGGCATCAAATAACCAATAGATTTTGGTAGGGAAAGAGTTCCATTTGAAGCATAATTAGAAGTCCCAATAGTTATTCCCACCAATCAATCTTTGGAGTATTAAAATCACCCCCAACATCATTATTAGTAGCAGGTTGTGGTTGGTCGAATTCCCATGCGGGATTAGCATTGCTTGTAGGAATGGAGTGGTAAGGTTGATTTTTTGGATGCTTGGGTGCAGACTCAAATTAGGGGGGAAATACAAACATGGATTTTTTTCATATGGTAGATCGCACAAATACAATTCCCCATTTATGATAATTGGACAAATTTATCCAAATCTACATCGAAATGCATAGAGAACTAGACATACTTCCTCCTCCCTCCTCTCCATATGTTATTATTATTTTGATAACCTCTCCTTGGGCCTAAGGCATGGTTCCTTCCCCCAAAACTCATCCTTATCAAGCATAAATATAAATGAAATAAATAATAAGCATCCTTATGAATCCAACTTCAACTTAACTCAAACAACCAATGCAAAAACACATCATGCATAGAATAAAAATCAACAAGCTGAATTGTTGGAATGTCATGCCTTAGACCAAATAAAATGCATTGGACAATTCAAGAGGATTCAAGTTAGTTAAATGCAAGGAAAATAAAGAAGAGGGTCTTTATTAGTAGGAAAGTAGGAAAAATTCATCATCACTAACAATTTTGGCATCATTAACAAGCCAAAGTAATTATGTTATACAGGAAAGCACTTCTAAGCTTTCAAATTTCTAACTATGGAAGGAGAAGAGTGCTAAACCAATGACAATTTAGTATCTTCAAACCATCACAAACCATGGTGTGTAGGTCACCTAAATTTTTCTTCCAAATGGACCCAACATACACCATTTACATCATTATAGAATTTTCAAGGGAGTGATAAATGTTGAATGCAATTGCAATTTCTCACAATAAACATCGCAAACATCATCAAAAGTCACACCGAAAATGTGTCTAGTGTTGTTGTGGATAATTACAAGGCCTTGAATAAATCACATAGAAAGACCAAACATAGTTATGCTTGGGTATAATTATAAAGACAATAACACTTCAACTGAAATCAAGACTAGCAGACAAGGTTGAAGTTTCGAGAATGCAGTCTTGAGAAACCATTACCCACAACTATCATTACAACAACAAAGGAAGATAGAAGAAACCTAATAACGCCATCAAACCTAGCTTCAAAGGCATGTGTACGAGGCATGTTCAAGGAGTGTTCAAGGAGTGAACACAGGATTTGGATCCATGTGGACATTTGTCTCAAGATATCAAAATCAAGCCAAAGTCTAACAATGACCATCTACTCCAAACACATAAAAAAAAACAATTCAAGGGATGAGGTTGCAAAGTGCTATCATAAAAATAGAGTGAGGTAAGGATCAATTCCAAACAATCAAACTGTCAGGACTAAATGAGATGAAAGTATCCAAAATAATGCCAGGCAACTCTAATATCATGGCCTTTAAAACCATGAAGAGAAACACCATGAACATCACCCAGGATCCCAAACTATTGCCAACTCCACTATCCAACACAACTTCAAACCACATTCTAGTGCCAACAAGGAAATATAAACAAGGCTAAGAAGACAAAAGAACAACAATCAACCAAGGGTGAGAACCAGTAAAACATGACCACAAAACCCCCCCCAACACTCAAGACACATGAAGAAAGACATTGTTGAAGAGTCATAACATGACTAGGTAGAAAACTAACTAAATAAATCATTCAATGTTTGGGAACAAAACTAAACACCAAAGCAACCAACAACCTCATCAAATATACATTCATATCCCACCTTCCAAGGAATCCAAAGGGTCAAGGGATCAAATAATAATATCAAACCTTGCAAACAAGTAGTCAATTACAATTTGGATTTATAGATAAGTGACTAAGCATGTGAAGGAAATGATTCAAAACATCAATGGATCCCAAAAGAACATGAAGGGAAAGTGGAATGCAATTGAGGCATAGGCACTCCACTAAGAAATATCCCCTACTCATCAACGAAAATAGCATGCATGAAAATGAAAATGCAAATAAAGGTATGTGTCTACCTTATTGTTGTTGGGAAAAATACCCTACGGACTAGCAAATTAGGGTCTTACTTTGCATGCAGATTTGACTGAATAGAAACTACTTTTTTACCTACATCCCAAGATTTAAACCCCTTTTTCTCAGTAAATGCATGGAAAAGGACCACCTACCTTATTACCGACGTTCAATGTATATCCTCCGTTGTGCTCGATTACTTGTTTGCGTTGCTCCTTCCAAAGATGACCTGCACCCAAGACAAACAACAACTATGCATGCATGCTACTTCTATACTCAAGGGTTAGAAATCAAACATAAACCAATCGCATCATATATAGCTCATGCATTGGGACGGGAAAAGCATTCTTTTTATTACGTAAAGTGAATCAACTTACAAAAGCTGAGACTGGCCACCGCTCCTTGAACCTGATCTTGGACTCCTCTTCTTCTGTCCTTCAACTGCTTTGCGTTAAATATCCTTTGGCATGAGGAAAGGCTAAAGGGTTGGGACAATGGATTACGTAAATGGGCAGAGTTTCTTCGTTATATTTTTTCCTCTTACAAATGGTACCCCTACCCCTTCTTTTATAGGCTAGAAGGAGCTAGGGTTTTGGACAAACCCTCAGCCATGCATGGCCGGGAGTTTAAGTTAACTGACCCATAGCTTTTTGCTCCGTCAGCAACTTTCCTTTTTTCGTGCTTTGGTAGGTACATGCGGGCTGTTTTGAGTCAGCCAGCGTGTACACGCGTGCAGTAATGGGTTAGGGCGCGTGGGCCTTTACACAAGAGGATTTTCAAAGAGTTGTTCAACAGAGTTTTGGCAAATAAGGGATATGAGTTGGCCTGATGCCAAGTAAGCATGTGTGGTGCAATTTAGGTTTATAACAGATGCCCCCTAATGTGTGAGGTCAGAAGAGCATCTGATGGCCGAAATACATTACCAATCTTTACTGATGTGCCGAACGATTGAGCCCAAGGATTAGGNACACAGCAGAGCTATATCTCAAAATCAGAAAGATATACATATAGAGTATCCATCTTCCAGAAGCTGATTCGGCCTGATGGTTGGACTTCAGAGCTCGAGAAACAACTTCAAAATCTTCTAAAACTCGAGTAGGAGTGTAATATGAGTGTACGACTGCACTACCCAGAGGTCTTCGACGGCTCGTCGGTTATGGAATTTGATAATCTTGATGATCGGACTGAAGGCTTCAGTGATTTCGAACAAGGACTTGATTGGACATTCAGGATGGCCGGGTATGCGGACAAGAGACATATTGTAGAGGGGCCGACTCAGGCTTAGTGACAAACTTCCCTTGGACAATATCACAACAAGTGATGAGACTCAGGTAGCATATATGTTAATCATAAGTCTACGAAGCAGGAGGCAACGCAAACTCTCCATATGTTTGGAAGAATAACCAAATGGTGGAGGACACAACTCTATATAGTGAGAAAAGCTTCCTAAGGTCGTACTACATCCCATAGTCTGATGAAAAAATGGACAAATGTGCTTTATCCAAGGGCGACTCATTATGCTGCCAATAAAGAAAATACTTTTCCCATCCTCTTTTTGGGGTATATTTGATTTTTTTTGTTCTTTTTGATAATTTTGGAAAACGAATAAAGGAATATTACGTTACAATGGAGGAATGAGTATTTAAAACATACAACTTCAAGGCACAAGGACAAGATTGATGTTCTGGTAAAATGATACTCGAGGAAAATCCTCCGGCAGCCAAAGGTGTTAAGACGCATAAGCAAACTGTCACAAGGCTGGTGGATAAGGTATGCAAATGCGGTTGATAGAACACACAATGGTAACATTCTTTGATGTAAGTTTAACGAACCCAGAGAAGGTAAGCTCAGTGTTTTTTCATATTTAGAGAGTCTGAAAAAGCATAAAAGGAGACTCCGCTGGGGTACCTTTTTCGACAATAGTTTATTCGGTTCGAAAAAGGGGTAAACTAGCACCGATTAGACGTCAATTCAAAACCATTTTAACGAGTGTGACAAGGACAAGATCACTCAGGCATTTTTTCACTTTTAAGGAGTCTAAAAAAAGCTTAACTATGGAATTCGTCAGGAATATTATTTTGGACCAATTTAACGAGTGTGAAAGAATAAGGTCACTCGACGATCTTTTCAATTTTAGGGAGTCTGAAAAGAGCTTAACTATGGACTCCGTGGGGGTTTCTTTTTCGTAAATTTAGTCCCTCAGGCCCGAAAAAGGAATAAAATTATACCTGAGAGTACTCTTCTAAAGAATGGGAATTCGATACAGTATACCTTTGTTCGTACAGTTGACTGTCCGGACCGAAAAAGGGGTAAACTACTGTCGGTCAGACGTGACTTCAAATTTCAGTTTAACGAGTGTGAAAGGCCACAAGATCGCTTGACAATCTTTTCATTTTTAGAGGGTCTGAAAAGGGCTTAAAAGGAAACCCGTTATTTTTGGGAGTCCTAAGGGTGAGACAAAGAGAGAAAAAGAATCATGCAAATGAGGCTCAAACTCATATTCAAGAAAGACTATACGAACTCCCAAGCCTACAGTGTTTTTAGAAACGACATGGACACCATAATGCAACCAGGACCTACCTAGGGCATCCATGTTTTGGTAAGCTCTACCACCAAGTTGTGACACTTCTAAAGCAAATATGATGGTTCTGTGTCACAACCTGATGGGATCGATCCTATAGCAGAGGAAAAAGACAACGAGGCACAAAAGTAGGGTGGTAACCTAACCTATATGCTCAAGTTGATTTTTGAAATTTTTTTATGGACCGTCAATATTTTCTCAAAACACAAAAAAATGTCCCAATACTCGATCAAATCCCTCCCATATAACTCCTAAATCACTCTAAATGGTTTTTGGTATAAAGAAACTGATAAGGGAGGCCAAAAAAGTGACAAAAAGAGGCCAAAAAGTCTATAAATAGAAGCCGACAGCTCATTATCACCATTGTTGATTTGGAAATTGACTCTGGAGCCAAAAGACCCCCTTTGCCAAAAACAGTGATTCCGGGAGCTACAGTGGAAGAAACGAACTTCTGCTTGGACCAAGTAAGTACAAACTCCCTTATCTAGATATTCAATACTTCAATTTCGTCTTTTAGTTTGTTTTTTGGGTGGGCGTCGACCTTAAAAAGGTTAGCCCTAGGTACACGCGGACTGTCTCTGGACAAGCCGCGTGTACATTCGGGTAGAGTAAAGTCTGCCCGTGTGTACACACGACTATCACCTCTACAGCCCGCGTGTACCCCCTGTTTGTAGTGAAAAGAAAACCAACAGCAAGTACTGACCCTCCTTCACCTTGTTGTGTTGGCAGGATGTATGTCCAGTGGAGGGAAAGGGAGCATGAGGCCATCAGTGAGTTGGTTACAGCATATCCAAATGTCGTGGCCATGTTAATGCAATGCAGTTTACTAAAATTCTTTCTATGTCCATTTATGCACACACAACCAAGGCTACTAAATGCCTTGATTGACTACTAGCACCCTAATGCAGAGGCTTTTATGCTAGAGGGGCAATCCCTGGTGCCCACAACCGAGGATATCTACTTTTTGACTGGCCTCTCAAGGAGAGGGGAACTAGTCAACTTTCGGATGTTTCCTATGGGACCGAGCAAGATCTCAGAACTGATAGATGAGCATTGTGAGGCTGGGACTAACCGTGTGGTCTCCCAGGTACCTATTAGTAAGATTACTAGCTTAGCGCTACAGACTATATTGTTACTGATTGGGCGGATTACCGGCTCAACAGCCTTGCATCAGGCATCTCGCGCATAGATGAACTGTGCCATCCAGTGCTTGAATGCACAGATTTTTGATTGGAGTACCACACTGCTCAAGTGCATGAAGAGGCAATTGACAGATTGCCGACAACGAACACAGAGGAACTTTGGGTTCAGGACCATCTTGTGTTCATTCTTTTTTGAGAGAGTTCCGAGTTTTAGTCCTCGGGTTGTAGTACGAGGACATCAGGCCTCATTCCTTGCAGTGCGTAGATGGGCAGTATTACTACCGTGACAGGGTGGTGGAAGGACCGTTGAGTCCTTTGACGATGATTTCTTTGCGTGGCTATCACGACAGATCCATGTGATTGAGGACTACCCATATGCAGGGATAGATTTTTCTAGATATCCTGAGATACCCGTGCCTCCTGGTGAGGAGCGAGGGGAGATATGTAAGTCTCCACCTTTGTAGTTTTTTTGTTTGCATATGTAGTTTTATGTCATTTTTGTTATATATATCATTTTTTTTGTATGCCAGAGTATTTGACGAATAAACGTTTGTTGCATGCAGATGTGGGACCTGTGCAACCTGCCAATTATGCACGGAATAGGCGTCGTCCACAGCCAGAAGCCACGGCTGCCGCTACTGGGGGAGCAACGGTAGTAGGGAACCTCCCAGCTGGAGAGGCCAAGAGGGTCCTTAGATGAGTTGAGCGGAACTTCACTGTGCTCACTCGCGCAGTCCCGATGACAGAGATAGAGGACCTGCCGCCATCCATGTAGCCTCATGTAGTGGGGGCACCTCGGACATGGGTCCGATTGTTTAGGCGTTTAGCCCGTGCCGTGGATCATTATAATAGGGCCCATAGGCCCTGAACCTACTTAGACTTTTTATGTGCCACGAGCACCTACTTGTATATATTTTTTGAGGGCATAAGCTTGGTGACTCGTTACTACCCATTTTTTGAGGCGCTTGCGTCCATCTATGTACTCTGGTTATTTTATGATGTTATATATGGTTTTTATCTTTTGTGTCTTATGGATTCTGTGTGCAAAAATGTATTTACATGTTTATGTCAATGTTCTTACATATGTGTGCAAGATGCCATTCTAAAATTTGATTAGCTAGAGTATCTGTAATTTGGTTTAATCTCCTAGGAACATGAAAATATGTAATATAATCAAAGTTTCGTTCTAAGAGATGTACCTTAAGGAATCGTCGGTGTAAAGTTGGATCATGAACCCGGTATACTCTATTTAGCTGCGACACAACCAGTTGAGCGTCGAGATAGACCCGGAGATGAGATATACCCAATGACAAGGTGTCATGAAGCAACTGAATAACTGCACTATACTCGGTGACATTATTTGTGGTGTCACCTAAGCATATACCTCCGGAAGATAACAACTGGCCCTGAGGTGTAAAGATTACCCAAGCTGCGGAGGCAAGCCTCCGCGTGTGCCGAATAGCACCGTCTGCATACCCAACGAACACCTTGAAATCAATTGACATTTGCCATATTGATGAAAGATAACATCAATGACACGTCCATAACACTTTTAAAAGAAACTTAAAAAGTAATAGTACAAAGACTNCATATACCCCCGGAAGATAACAACTGGCCCTGAGGTGTAAAGATTACCCAAGCTGCGGAGGCAAGCCTCCGCGTGTGCCGAATAGCACCGTCTGCATACCCAACGAACACCTTGAAATCAACTGACATTTGCCATATTGACGAAAGATAACATCAATGACACGTCCATAACACTTTTAAAAGAAACTTAAAAAGTAATAGTACAAAGACTATACATATGTTACAAAAAGTTACCCATAGTGACCTGTCTATGAGTAATACTTCTTGAGGTACAGCCCATTTCTAGCTCCGCCAAAGCATTCCCTTCAAAATAAACCAAACGATAAGCACCCTTTTTTAATACCTCTTTTATGATGAAGGGTCCGAACCACATGGGTTTAAACTTTCTTTCCCCCAGGGGGTCCTTATCTTGGTCATAGACTAGGACAAGGTCACCCTCAGAGAAAATCCAAGGACGAACGGACCTATCATATTGACACTTGACCTTATGTTTGTGAGCCTCATTGGCCAGGGCCGCATTACGACGCTGCTCATCGAGCTGCTTAAGGTGTACTAATCGTTCTTCAATCGGAGAAGTGTCTGGCAATAACTGTACTGCCAATTTTATAGATGGGATTTGACATTCGATGGGCAAGACTGCCTCCAGCCTGTAAACGAGTTGAAAAGGTGAGGAACTGGTTGCACTCTTAACAGATGTTCAGTAAGCCCATAATGCCGAGTATAACATCAAATGCCAATTTGACTTGGCTAAGTTGATAGTTCGCTGTAGAATAGTCTTAAGAGTTTTGTTTACGGCTTCCACATGCCCATTGGCTTGGGAGTAGTAAGGTGATGAATGCTCCTGCTGTAACCCAAGATTTGATGTTAATTCGGTCATCATTTGGTTCTGAAAGTGACTGCCATGGTCAATGACAATCTCTCTCGGGACACCGAACCTTGCTATGATTTGGTTGAATAAGAAGAGAGCTGCAGTCTCTCCATCATCCTTAATCGTTGGCATAGCTTCGTCCCACTTAGTGAAGTAGTCGACAGCTACGATTATATAACAGTTCCCCCTTGTTGATAGGGGGTTGCATGTAGTGTAATCAATCCCCCACTTAGTGAAGGGACCAACTGTGATGAAAAGAAACATAGGAGCGGGATGTGCCCTCATCTTCCAAGAGAAGATTTGGCACAGATGACACTTCTTGACCGATTCGATATAATCTTTGATAAGTGTCGGCCAGAAGTAACCTGCTCGTAGAAACTTTTGGGTTGTTACCAACCCAGATAAATGACCGCCACAATCTCTAGTATGACAATCGTTGAGCACGATGATGGCCTCCTCATGAGTGAGACATCGACGCAAGATGAAGTCTACACCTCTCAGATACAACGTATCATCAAGTATGAGATAATTCTTAGCCTGATGGCGTATCCGCTGACGCTCGTCACGAGAAGCAGAGGTGGGGAATTTCAAAGTCTGGAGATAGATAAGTATATGTCCATACCAGGGGTCTGAAGATGCAATCAAAAACATATCTCCCCGGATAGGCGATTCCTCAGGCACAACGTCACCTGACTCAACCGGAAGTTCCGAAATAAGCTCTACGAAGACCAATGACTTCTTGGACTTGGTTGAAATGAAGTCTAAGTCAAATTCTTGGAGGATGACTATCCATCTACTGATTTTTCTGCCTATAACTTGTTGTGTCAACATGTATTGGAATGGATTCACAACAGAAATGACGGTGGTCTTGCGAAATAGAACATAGTGACGGAACCATTGAACAACATGAATTTCTGCCAATGCAAGTTTTTCGATATGAGAATAATTGAGTTCCAGTCCTACTAGGCCTCGACTTAGGTAATAGATCACATATTTTGAGAACGAATCGTCTTCCTGAACTAAAACCATGCCAATAGTTGACTCTGCGGCAGCCAGATATAATAAGAAATCTTTGTTATAGTTAGGTGGTCGTAGCAGAGGCACGGTTGTGAGGGTGTGTTTTAATGCGTCGAAAGAGCGTTGAGCGGCTTCGTCCCAGAGAAAAGGAACGTATTTCTTTAGTAAACGCATAAATCCCTTGGTGATTTCAGCATAGTTGGCAATGAAGCATTGTAAGAAGTTTGCCTTGCCTTGTAGACTCTGAAGTTGTAGGATTGTGCGTGGGGGGGGCAACTGGATTATTGCCTCCACCTTAAGAGGATCGACCATGATCCCTGTTGTTGATACGATGAAACCTAACAATCGTCCTGACAGTATGCAGAAGCTGCACTTGTTTGGATTCAAGCGAATCCTAAAGTACCGACAGTGTTCGAAGATTAGTCTAAGGTGTGTGGGATGATCCATTCGCTTGCGAGAGCGTGATGCTAAATCATCTAGATAGGCCTCGACTATATGCTTGAGGTCATGAAAAGCAAAAGACATGGCCCGCTGGAATGTGGCTCCAACATTTTTAAAGCCAAAAGGCATCTTAGAATATACGAATGTACCCCATGGACAAATGAATTCCGTTTTATGTTGGTCTTCGGTTTGATTTGGATTTGATTATATCCTGAAAAACCGTCCATGAAAGAAAAGGCTTCACAACCGATACATTCATCAATGATCTGGTCAATGAATGGTGTTGGAAAATTATCTTTGGGACATGCCTTGTTTAAATCATGGAAATCAATACATACATGAATCGTGCCTTGTTTTTTATTGACCGGCACAGGATTTGACACCGATTGAGTCAAATGGATAGGATAAATAAAACATGCCTTTAGCAATTTCTCAACCTTAATATTGATGGCTACTGCTTTCTTGGGATTAACTGGACGAAGTTTTTGTCGAACAGGCTTGGCATCAGGATACGCTGTGATTTCGTGTTCAACTATTTTCAGATCGATACCTGGCATTTCCTCATAAGACCAGGCAAAAACATCATGGAATTCTTTGAAAAGATCCGTGTAAATTTGAATCTCTTCGGGGGAGCAATCCACTCCAACGAAGACATTCTCCACGATGCCAGGGTTTCAGGAGATGTTGATGGGTATAGTTTCAGCGATAGTCGCCATATTTCCCTCATCATAGATTTTTTGCGTAGCTAAGAGATTAATAGGACAAGGCTGATCTCCCATCATGGTAACGGTGAATTCTCCTGCTTCGATTCGACTTAACTCTGGGAGAAAATATGATATGTGATGAAGATCTTCCCAAGGTTTGTCTGGACTAGTCATTCCTTCGATTACTACCTTGTCAGAAGGCAAGACTAAGTCTAACGAATCGACGTTAGCGAGAGAACCATGAGCCCAAATAGGCTCTAGAAGTGGATCTAACTCTTGTGCAGGAGTCGGATCAGGGTTAGCTGAAGCTTGCTAGACTAAAGAGTACGCTATCTCAGCGTTAGACAAGGGCATGGACATTCCTGAGTGCCCTGTCTCATTCATCGTGGTAGATGGGGAAGGAAAAATCCAAGGATCCTCAAAATAAGTCGTGCGAAATGATGAAACTCAAAAAATCTCAACCTTATGGTGATTAGATACAAATTTGATATCGTCGTGAGGAGGTGGGAAATTGAAGGTACCCATCAAGGATGGGCACAAACCAACTACTACGTTAACGACACCTGGTTGAGGGTTATCAATCATTGGGACCGTGGATGCCCCCAAAGCTGGGTCATGTCTGGAGAAAGACAGTTGATCAATGGTCACTATCCGACCCTTGTGTGGAAACAACAAGACTCGAAAAACTGTAGCAACCACAGCTTGCATAGCATAAGTCCAACTCCGTCCTAACAAGAGATTATAGTCGAGGGGAGCATCGACTACCTCTACTTCGACACACATGGTTTTCCCTCCTAACTGCACAGGGAAAGAAGGAATGATGCCATATGGTCGGAATGAAAGACTGTCGAAAGCAGTGAGGAGAGTAGGTGATGGAGACAAAATGGGCTGGCCGATGGCCTTCCAACATGCTAACGACATAACGCATGTCGAGGCGCTATCATCGACCATTGTGTGGGAGATATTCCGAGTAAAATTTTTCGTGGGATGAGCCACTACTATCTGAAATGCTACGTGGTAAGGTAGACGAGGTTTTAAGTCAGTTGTATCTAATATGATGGTGCCCGGATTACAAGTCCCAGTAGAGCCCAAAGCGGTTAACAAGGCTTTCCTCTGAGCAGGGTAACTTTGGAGGACCTCCAAAGCAGACATCACGCAAGGGGTTTGTGATAAATCCTCCACCACAGAGTAATTCTGGGCAGCCCTCGCATTTGGGTTGTGAGAAGATTTTTTAAATGCACCCTTTGGAATGTGTGTCATTGTTTCTCCCAACATATTCTCAATCTGTAGAGGAAGAGATGGGAAATCAACTTCTTTACCCTTCTCAGAAGTGCTTGGTTTACTATAGTCGTGCGCTCTAGTTGATATGAAAGCATCACCCCTAACCATATATACGTTCATAGATGAGGGATTGTTTGGAGGTGGGCAGGTTTCTTGGCTGTCCCCTTCTGTGCTTGTAGAGGCTTGAGTTATATTTTGCCCATGTTGAAAGGGATTACTCAACACTGCTTGTTGTTGCTGTGTGACAAACTTTTGAGCCTCTACAAGTCGAGGACAAAGATGGGTTAGGTGGTCTTCTGCGCACAAGTTTCATGGATACCTCGCATTCTGTTTTTCCTCGTTGTCTCCACCAGCATTATCAGTGGGTTTTTTATCCCCCTTACCCTTCTTTCATTTTTTTTTCTTTCCTTCAGGCTGTTGGGTGGCCTTTGGGTTAGTCGACTGCACGATGTGTACTTCCGACATTTGAGTAGGAGGAGCAGCCAAAGCAGTAGCTTGGCTGGCCGTTGTGTGTTGTATGGATAACTATTGCAACTGTTTTGTCAATTACAAAGTGAGCTTGGTTTGTGTTGAACCAACAATACCATCGGCATGTGGTCCAACTCTCTGTCTAGTTTTATCTAGTATCGAACATAGTGCATTTGGCAAGATGTTGTATAATAAACCAGACTGAGAATAGATGAGCTCAAACTATTGAGCTCTCATGATGGCATCTTATTCAGATAAAAATTTTGATGTTGTGACGTCTTTGGATAACTATGGGACCAAAGACTTAAGGAACCACTCAAGCAGGAATGATGGTGGGACTGGTACCTTAATTAGACTCTTCCGACGTCTCCACTCTCGGATATGATCAGAGATATGGTCCGCTGTTGTCTTTTCGAAATTGGTGAATAGTTCTGTGCCAGCGTCATATCTCACAGGTAACTGGAAATGGTTAAGAAAGGCCATTGCCAGGCCGCCAAAAGAAGAGTATCTTGAGTGATCGAGCTCGATGTACCATTTTGCGACACTCTCAATAAGAGTACGTTGAAACAATTGCAACTGTATGGAGTCATCTTTCAATGAGTTAGATGAGCACCAAAGATGAAAGGTAGTCACATGATCACCTGGATATTCATTAGGCTTGGCCTCGAACTTTGGGATGTCCAAAGGCAACTTCGTCGTCATAGGAGGCCAACGTGGATCGTGACAAATAGGATCATTTAACAACCTTGTCAAATCTAGCAAGTGTAAAGTTGCCAGGAATGGTAGTTTGGGTTGCTACTGATAACCTGGGAAAAAGGGTCCTGGAGTTTGACTGGCACCAGGTTTCTAGGAAAATTTTGGCTGCTGGCCCGGATTCTGGTAGAAACAATGGCCCTGACCAACGTAAGGATTTTGCATCTGTGAAGACATCATCGACTAATTTCCCAAAAAGGACATAGAGTGTTGGGCATGCATTGTATTCAGAGGACTTTGGGAAGGATTACCCCATGCCGGTCCTGCAGGGAGAGGCATAGAAGTCTGTCCGGGGTTCCATTGACTGTTGAAAGAATTACCCCAAAACGACATTCCGGAGGAGGGAACGGATCCTTATCCTGAATTCCAAGGTCCTGCTATGTGTGCCCCCTGTGCAGGAATAGTACCCTGCACAGGAGTAGATTGTCCAAAAATGGGGTTGCCCCCAGATGGGAAAGCAGCTGATGAGAAAGTGTTGTTACCAAACGTTATGTTCCAAGAAAATGGTGTTGAACCTACCGACATGTTGTGCGAAGGGGGTCCCTGACTCCCTACTCCAAATAAACTAGTGTGTGTAGGCTGTCCGACGGACTGCTGATGCGGACCACCAAGCGAAGGGGACGAAGGAGGGATATGACCTCCTGCGTAAGGAAAAACGTTAAAAGGGACAGGAGTTCCCCCAAGGTGACCTTGCAGAGGAGTGCTAGAGCTCCCTACCCCTAGACCCAAAGTCTTTAAAGTGGAGTAGGTTAGTACAAGACTTGTTCCCAAACTAGGCATACCGTATGAAAACGGAGGGCCTGTCACACTAGGTGTGAAGGGGGTTGTGGCCGCCGCCATAGATGGGTTTGGTCCACTGTGTGATGTAGTTGCGGCCGAGACCATAGTGGCTCAGACCGACGATGGTAAGTTAGGAGACGACTCTCCTGTGGTGGCAACTGTGATGGGAATTGACGAATTCCCAGAAGGAGTAACAACATTTGTTTCCATTGCTGTGCGAGGCACTATCTGGCATTCGTGAAATTGGATTGGTACAATAAACGATGCCAAGATATCAGTGGTTGGGGTTTCAACCGAGCCAAGAGCGACTGCTTCAAGGTTCAAAATGGTTGATTCCTCCGGGTGTTGTTCAGGCACAAAGGTTTGTAACTCGATCGCTTCAAAAGACCCTTGTTGGTCTAGCTTCCGCCTTAATGGTGGCGGGGGTGGCTCCAGTGTAACCGGCGGCAAGCCAAGAAGCCTTCATGACCGGCGGAGCTCAAGATCCTCCACTGTGTGAGAAGATCCAAGACACGCTAAGGTATTCTAAATGTTCAAAAGTAACACACACTAAAAAGAATCCCCTAAGAGATAAGACAAGCAATCACTAAACTATTTGGAAGAACAGTTACAACAACCAACACTAGAGCAACTTACCAGTGCAAGTGCAACTCGAACATAGAAGCACCCTCCAGGTATAATTTGCAAAGCGTGGCCCAATGTCTGTCCTAGGTACCGCGGTATACCCCCGCAGTCACCTGTGTATGTCCCTAAAAATATTGGCAACTAGGTTGCCAGCACGCGAACAGTTACCAGGTGGGTACAGTCGAAAGTCAAGTAGACCACAATGAGCAGGGTATCGAGCCCGAAACCTGTCAAGGGTATCAAGAGAAAATGGTCTGGAAGACAACTGAGGACCTCGAATGGATTTGAGACCCATGAAGCCCCGTGGCAAATGAAAATGACAGAATCCCAAAACAAACCCTCTATATGTGTTCTCCACTACGATTGGTCTGGCTTTGGAGCGGTTATCTTTGCTACCTTTCCACATGCAACCTCGTGTTTATCCGCTGTGTTAGAGGGGGGTCCCGGATAACTTCCATGAAACTGGACTTAGACACTCCCTATCTCAGACTCTAATGTTTGGTTTTGAATAGCCTTGAAGAGTTTCCTCTCCAACCTAATCCAAGGCCCTAGTCCTGAACTAGTTTGTGAACCCTACAAACATAAAAGTCTAGTAGATTTTACAATTAGCATTGTTTTATGGCTTTATCTTACGTCAAGGGGTATGAGGGTGAAACTGATTATTTGTAAAAGACGAAAGCAAAAATGAATGAAAAAGCTGGAAACAAAAAACTTTTACGAAATGCAAAATTTCAACAACTTTTCACAAAGAAATATATTTTTTAATTTTTTTCTAAGATTTTGGACAGCAAACTCACAGGAATTTCGCTCGACTACGAGCTACTTATCATCTAAGTGCACTGCAAAAACTTACGAAATAAAATACTTTTCCCTAGCTAATGATGCAGAAACACATTCTTTAACCAAAGAAGAAAATGAAAAGAGATTTTTTTATTTATTTAAATGCTAGCAAAGCAAGAAAGGGAAAATACCGACAAGCAAAAAACCAAGAAAACAATTGTGGCTTAAAGCACAGATCGCAAAGAATTAGAGTAAAGAATCACACAAAGGTAATTGAAAAAACAATGACTCTCACGCTTGTCTAAAAACCATAAAACAAGATTGATTTTTTATTTTTTTTTGTCTGTCAACTTTTAACTGAGAAAAAGCAGGCTAAGGGTAAGATTAAGCCTAAGCTACTGACTGTTCAAACATAGATTCAAACACCTGAGAGGAATACTTCTTATCAAAGGAGGGGATGACTGCCCCACCTTGAACAAAAAGTAGCATGTACAAGTACGCTACTGTCACTCAAACAACACGCGTGCAAACACGTGCTGACCAGAGACAGAGAGTGTGTACATGCGGGCTGATCTTGTGCAGGCCGCATGTATATCTAAATTCTAAGAAAAAATATGAAAACAGGCAGTCCAGACCAGGAAGAGGCATCTGGTATTGATAACCAGGATCCCTAACAGGCTTGGATACTCTTTCTAACAGAAAAAACAAATAATGCTGGGAAAAATAATAAGGCAAAAAAAAAAGCAATCTGAGATAGGACTGAAATCAAGCAAGACTCAGACAGGATTCCAGAAAACCCCCCTGAGAATGTGTGATTCTGACAGGGAAGAGAAGGACTGCCTCTAAGGTTCTTTGAACTCCTACACGCTACTGCTACCTCTATAGCTAGCGTTCACACGCGGGCTGTCAGAGTATAGGGCGCAGGTACATGCATTCAGGCCTTCTGCAGGCCGCGTGTACCTCTGTGTGTCCCGAAAAATACAGTCAAGCAAAAGTCAGGGAAAGATGGTATGGAAAACCAGACTCCCTGCTAGCTCAGACCTTACAGAAAAAGAAAAGACAGGCAAAGAAAAAACAAAAAACCTAGTCTTTAAACTACCCAAAAACTTAAATAAATCCAGGAACCCTAAAGAGTATTCTCCCCAGTACGGTTGCCAATTCTGTTGTTGGGAAAAACACCCTACGGACTAGCAAATTAGGGTCTGACTTTGCATGTAGATTTGAGTGAATAGAAACTACTTTTTTACCTACATCCCAAGATTTAAACCCCTTTTTCTCAATAAATGCATGGAAAAGGACCACCTAACTTATTACCGGCGTTCAATGTAGATCCTTCGTTGTGCTCGATTACTTGTTTGCACTGCTCCTTCCAAAGATGACCTACACCCAAGACAAACAACAACTATGCATGCATACTACTTCTATACTCAAGGATTAGAAATTAAACATAAACCAATCACATCATATACAACTCATGCATTGGGACGGGAAAAGCATTCTTTTTATTACGTAAAGTGAATCAACTTACAAAAGCTGAAACCAGCCACTGCTCCTTGAACCTGATCCTGGGCTCCTCTTCTTTTGTCTTTCAAATGCTTTGCGTTAAATCTCCTTTGGCATGAGGAAAGGCTAAAGGGTTGGGACAATGGATTACGTAAATGGGCAGAGTTTCTTCGCTATATTTTTTCCTCTTACAAATGGTACCCCTACCCCTTCTTTTATAGGCTAGAAGGAGCTAGGGTTTTGGACGAACCCGCGACCATGCATGGCCGTGAGTTTTAGTTAACTGACCCATAGCTTTTTGTTCCGTTGGCAAATTTCCTTTTTTTGTGCTTTGGTAGGTACACACGGGTTGTTTTGAGTCAGCCAGCGTGTACACGCGTGCAGTAATGGGTTAGGGTGCGTGGGCCTTTACACAAGAGGATTTTCAAAGAGTTTTTCAACAGAGTTTTGGCAAAGAAGGGATATGAGTTGGCCTAATGCCAGGTAAGCATGTGTGGTGCAATTTAGGGTTATAACACTTATCCAAATGCATCGAACAGATAGCCTAGATGTAGCTCCAAAATCTCAACAACAAGCAACCATTACAGATCCAAGACGGCTCAGTTATGAGTAGTAGCATCACCACCAAGGAGGATTTAATACTTCATAGAAATAGTTACAATCCATGATAACAATAATGGTCCAGAAAGTGCTTAACATAATGTACAAAGGGTCAAGCTCTTAGCTCCCTTACTACAAAATGCATGAATCGACAATGTGGGGGAGAGATATAAGTTATCAAAATATCTAGATAAACATCAACCATCAAATATCCCATCAATGGACTAGATCAAATAAAATACATGCATCGCCCTCATGTTATGTTAAATGTTATTCACTATGGCCAATACAAAGGTGGACATGTGGTAGTATCAAACATAATGACCAACTAAACAAATCTCGAGGGTGGCGGGTCTAATCATGCCTAGATATCAAGCTTCCCAAACCCAGTTTTCTAAAGCTGTGATTAATTATATTATTTCCACAAGTTTGGCATGGTTGACTTGGCTAAGAGAGTGCACATCAAACATAAGGGACCACCATGCAACATATGCCAAATGCCACCATTTTTACCAACGCATAATCCAAAATATGGCTTAACACTTGTACAACAAGGAGGCCCCAACCAATGTTAATATGCCAAACCAATCATTTGATAACGATGAGTGTAAGACCTACAATTTAAATAATAAAAAATCCAAGGTTAACACCACCACATCAAGTTCCGTGCACCTAGGGTCAAATCCAATGCACCATCCAGCTTCAAAACACATGTATTTTGAAGTGTTAGCACAAGAAGATCCTATTCTTATATGTCAGCTCAAGAATAAACCTTCCCGGGCCAACCATGGCTATGATCAAGATCTAAATGTACTCAAAAATCTAGTTCAAGGTCCTACACCCACAAAACAAAAACTAGAAATCGTAAACAACTATAAAATCCATGTAAGCATTCACAACTTTATAACATTTGCAACATCCCATTTCAAGGTAACATCAATGGTATGTGTCACAAAGAATTGGGTTGAGGTATCCTTGTCACATGCAAATTAGGCATTAAGGGAAGAATCAAAGCAATCAATCTTCCCAATGGGGGTGGATGATCTAGGTGTATATAGACAACCACCCACCTCTTCCACTAACTTGGAATGGTTCCCCATATTGGTAGTTTTTCTATAGTTTTTTAGGTCCCAAACTTCTAGTGCATTTTTTAGGCCCTAAATAGTGTTTTTTGTCCCCATGACAAATTAGGGTGTCATGGGAAAATCCTTGACCAAATTGTTCTTATTATAGATATCTTTCCAATGGGATATAGTGTGCCACAAACATAGTTTGTATGTGAAAGTTGCAACCCTGAGAAGTTGTTGTATCAACTGGACTCCTTAAGGCCAACATTCCTTTTGCCACTTCATCTCCTAGGGTTAGGGTTTTTCCCTCTTAGGGTTTAGTAATTTATATTAAAAGTCCATTTTGGCTTCTTTTAATGGTCTTCTTGCAAATGAGCATATTCAACACCTCTCTATTCAGAGATAAGCTACCACCATTCTAGCTAGTTGGTATTGCTTTGCATTTCACAGTCTTTTCATATTTCATTTATTAATAGAATTTGGTTTCCACTGTATTATTATGCTCTCTACAATATTTCTATGTGTTTTAATTCATATTCTTTCCTTTCATTTCGTTCTCTATACAATTTATATTTGTGGACTCCAAGGACCCATAAGCGAAGTGGTTAGCCATAGGAAGGAAATCAATAGGACAACCAAGATGGAGGTAGTCCAAAGGAATATAAAAAGTAGTCGTGGCCTCTTATATTTATTCATCATCCTAGGACAACCAAGATGGAGGTAGTCCAAAAGACTATCAAAAGTAGCCATGGCCTCTTATAATTCTTCATCATCCTAGAATACCATGGTCAAAGAGGCAGGAGCACATTTGCACAACGGGGGGGGGAGGATTGACCATGTTACCCAAAGGGTGAAAGTGTATCACCAATCTCCAAGTCTAAGTCATTCAAAGGATTCAAAGGTTCGTGATAGATTGTGAAAATGGTGAACATGGTCATACAATTCAATAGTGGGGCTAATAGGTTATCTAAAGAAGTTCTTTTATTACATGAAGGAGATTAAAATAAGATAAGGCACAAATGCATTTTTAGTTTTGAAGGAACAATTCATTTGCAAAGGATTCAATTCAAGAACTTGGGTTTAGTCCTTGAATTGATTCCTTTAGATCTTTTAGCCTTCCTCAACACCAGTGTGAACCAATAATTCAAAGTATTAGTTAGATAGTCAATCAATTGACATATAGATAAATGATTCATTTAGATGGATGCGTTGACAATTTGCACTATGCTTGTGGAAATTAAATGACAAAGTCTTGGTAGGTCTTAACTTCTTTAAGAATGATTTCTCTAGGTTTCGAGAATTTAACGGGGGACCTCAAATATGAGATGTTAATCAATCATTGAAACAAAACTCCACCAACTTGGGAGTATAACCTATTCATCGGAGAAAAATGCTTCTCCTATGTAGAATAGTGCAAGACCAAGACTTTGGAATAATTTGAAGTATGAATGGAGTAAGCATGACCTAAAATTTTAATACTTTGAGTTCCAAGTGGGTAAGGGCAATGAAATCAAACCTCAAACTAAAAACAATGGTAACACCGTTTGGATTAATTCATTTTTTACTTGTAGTGATCACAACATTAAAGGGATAATAGGATATGAATTGGACATTAGGGTAGATGGGAAATTCAATCTTATTTTGAATCCTACCCCATGCCCCATTGGGAATATTATTTGAGATACCAAGATGACAATCAATCTCTTGGTAGGGTACACGAACAAGTTTATAATAAAAAGGGAATGACAACCTTCACGATTTCATATAGCTGATATGATAACGTCGAGTTTGTGTCATTTGGGCTATTGATGAAGCTTTGAATAAGTTTGTAGGTTTAAGATATCAAATCATTCAAAATTTGATTTTCATACCATAACAAAATGAGAAAGGAAAATACAAACTAACTTGAGGAGAAGAAATAACAAAGGAATCTAACAATCTCTAGTACATCTTAGGGAACTTTATGTTGACTTGTAGTGACACCTCCCACCGATTCATCCAACCATTTGAGAAACTTAGGGAACTTCATAGTAAAACTCCTTAAACTTAGGTACCTTTGGAAGGAGTGTTATGATCAACCATAGATTTAGCATGCTCACCCTTATAAATGGTTATCAACAAAAAAACTATTGGAATTTAATGCTTAGACACTGAAATAATTCAAACTCATCAACTATGTTAAATTGGTGTGAAAGAATCTGGGGTGGTAGGTGTAGGAGGTTCATCATTGATCTCGAGGTACAAACATAAATAAATTATAAATGGAATCTTGGGAAAGTGAAAAATAATCAAGTTGAATTTTTGGACCTTTATCAAGGACTCAAGATACTCGACTCAAGGCAAATCACAGAGTGGATAGTCATAGAGAACTCATCTCCCGTGATAAGGCACATGTGAAACTTGACTACCCCTTTGGATTGCAAACTGACAAGGATCATATCAAGAACATATGAATAGGCAAAAATATTTGTATTGGTCTAGTATTATTATCTGTTGAGAGACCTAAACCATCAAACATATCATTTGGTCAATGAGTCCTATCACTTGGAGGTAGGAAAACTATGAACAAAAGATGGGATTTTGGCCTTACCAATCCCTCAACAATTTGATTTATGATTATATTAAAGTTTGAAATTCCAAGTGGTGGATTGAAATCAATAGGTCCATGCAATGCCAAGTGGTGTATCGAACTCAATTAGAAAGGATAGGCTATAATTCCCTTGAGTCTCAAGGTACACTCATACACATTTTGTTTTATCAGAGAAATGCTATACGACTACAATGAAGGTGGGGAGTTTCTTGTACATATATTGGTTGGATATCCAAGTAATGTGATGCAAAATGAATATTCATGGGCTATAATATAGGTTTTAGCTTGGAACATAGGCATTTCCTTCAATTGGAATTTAGTGTGACCCATCAAGGTGGCCTACATTTCCTGGAACATGGAAATTTCCATTGAGTATCTTTGGATTCTAGTGACTATGGTAGACCATAACCATTTGGGAAAATGTGCACTCTATGAGGTATTTAATATTTGATGAGTATTGAGGAGGTACAAGAGTTTCTAGCAGACAATCAATTGGCAATTTCTAATTTGAAAAGCAAATTGTATTCTTAATATGAGACTCAAAATATAGGGCATGCAAACATTCTAGAAATTGTGGTTCAACAAAAGAGGAAAATGAAAAAATTAGAGGTAGAGTGTAGCATGCTATGTCAAATGGTAACATGCTTGGCTAGGAGCTCACAATCTAGGGTTTAAAATGGTAACATGCTTGGCTAGAAGCTCACAATATAGGGTATCTCAATAAAGAATGTCAATTTCCTTGGCACCCAAAGGATCAAAATATGAAGAATCATTAATTGCAGTTGGTTGTAATCACGCGACCTAGCTCTACTCAAACCCTATCCTCTGGTTTTCCTAGTTCACCCGCATGGCCTCAGAATCTGGCAGGGGCATCGACACAGCCTCCTCTCCACCCCCTCCTTCTGCATTTATTGCGGCCTTCTCAACCCTTATTTCCTCGCTCCCCAAATCTTCGAATCAACACCAACCTTCTAACTTTGTTAAGAAACTTGATGAGATTCCTTCAGTGCAAGTTCCTAAGAGTTCCATAAACCTTCCTCTCTGATTTGTAGAATTCGAATTGATTGGCCAATTTACTAGCATCTATCCATCACCTAAATCAATGGCTCAGTGGATCGATAAAAAATGGAGGCCTCTCATAAAAGGCTTACCCACTCATTCATTTTGCGGTAAGTTTTTTTTTTTTTTAATCTTTGTTTGAAGAGAAGGATGACAAAGATTTAATCTTTAGGATTGGCCCCTACTTTATGGGGTAAAGTGGTTTGTACTTGAATCATTGGACTCCTAATTGTTTTTTGAAAAATGGAATTCCCTCACCTGTTCTTGTTTGGGTGAGATTTCCCTACATTCCCCTCCATTGCTGGAATGATGAGACCATCAGAAATATCAGGAATAACTTGGAAAAAAGCATAGTTCAAGCCAAACCTAAAGGGGTCCTACAATATTGTGCATGATCTCTGTTGAAGTTGATCTCGAAAAAGGTCTCTTGGAGGCAATAAACCTAACTCTAGACAACTGGTCATATTTGCATAAAGTAGATTCTGAACAACTACCTTTTAAATTCAAGGTCTACCATGAATACAAACACTTTACTAAGAATTTCCCCCAAAATACCCCAAAACCCAATCCAACAAAACCCAGTGAGCAATGGAAGTAGCCCAAGAAGAGAAGACAAACCATGAAGCAAGGCACTCAAACAAATCAAGAGAAAACTCAACCAACTCAGGGATCTCCCTCCAGTCCAAAAATTTCCTCTTCCAACCAGCCCGAGACTCTCAATCCTTTGAACACAAAGAAAAAAATTGCTGCTCTATCAAATCTAATAGCTAAAGAGGAGCGCCAATCTGATCCAGATCAATATGTAGTTGAGCAAGTGATTCCTTTCTCATAAGAGGTTGTATTGACCGTCCCCCCCAGTGAATCCTAATCCCGACCCACTTCCCTCCTCCCCTCAGGAAGAAGATGTCTTCTCAGGGTCTTATGAGGATGAATCAACACAATTGACCCTTAAACACCAACCAAAAAAAGTTGGGAGAAAGTCTAAATCCCAATGAATACAAGCAACAACCAACCTGGAAAAATATCTTGGGAAGCAAAGGATGCTATAATATGTGATAAATAAAGATGCAAGGAATTTGTGAAATCAAGGTGGTTCAAATTCCTCTAGAGGAGGAATTTCTAAATCCTCTTCCAAATGATTAAAGTCATTTTCTATAATTGCAGAGGTATGGGGAACATAATAAATTGGACTTAATAAAAAATTTAGTCAAATTAGAAAAACCTCAACTTCTCTTTCTCCAGGAAACTAAAAAGAAGAATTTTGATGTGCTTCAAGTTTTGCATCTCATATGGAAAAACATTAATGGCTAGGCGATCATCTCTCATGGTGCCTCGGGTGGTCTCTACACAATTTGGGATCCCCAAGTCCTTAGATTGGTAAGTTGGCAAGTTTCTTCTCATTAAATTCTGATTCATCTGCTCAACTCCCTTCATGTATGTTGTTTTTCATTCTCAATGTTTATATGTCTTGTTCCCTTTCAGAGAAACATATGTGTTGGAATTCCCTAATTCACCTTCTAGCTAGAAATTCCATCCACAATCTTATAGTAGCAGGTGACTTTAACACCACTCTCAATTGTAAAGAAAAATCTAGGGGTTGTTTGGTTTGTGACTCCATCATAGAGCTTATGGAAGACTTCATGTCAATCATAGACTTCTTAGATATTAAACCCACTAAAGGAAAATTCACCTGGTCTAACAAACGATCTAGTCTTGGACACATAGTTGGTAGACTTAATTGTTTCTTGTTAGAAGACTCCCTCATTCCCTCTTCCTCCATCCTCCCTTGGGCAGGCTTCGACCATCGTCCAATCTCCCTCTTGTTCTCTGATCCTAAAAATTTCAAGCCCATTCCCTTTCGATTTAATCCCATCTGGCTTATGGATCCCTCCTTCTTGGTTGTTATCTCCTCCACCTAGACTCAGTGATTCCTTGGTTCTCCCATTGAAATTTGGGAAAAAAATCTTAAACTAACTAAAGATGCCCTTAAGCTCTGGGTAAAATCCAATCCAAATAAGTTGGAGCTAGAAAATAAAGAGTTAATGAAGAAAATGGAAACAATAAGGGAAAAATGGAAATAGTAAAGGAAACAATGGAAACAATTTAAATATCCCCAGAGGTTCTAGAAGAGGAAAAAAAGACCTTTCAATCCCTATAGAAGGTCTTAAAAACTAAAGAAGAGCACTGGAGACTTAAATCCAAAAATTTATGCCTATAGGTAGGAGACTGCAACACCACAAATTTTCATCGCCAAGCTAATGCTAGGATATGTCGAAATCAAATCTTGGAAATTACAAGTGAAAATGGTGAAGAATTTTCTGATTTCGACCAAATCCAAGAAGCCACCTTTAGATGTTGTGAAAACATTTACAAGGAAGAAAATAAGGTTTACCTAGATTCTTTTGAAAACATGTTAAATCACATCCCCCTCTTAATTGTCCCTGATGAAAACCAGAATCTTTGTAAACCTATCACTTAGGAAGAAGTTTGGGGGGGTGATCAGTCAAATGAACCCAGATAAGGCTTCTGGCCCGAATGGCTTCTGCGCCCCTTTCTACCAAAGATGTTGGTTCATCATCAAAGATATCTCCTAAGAATGTTGCAATGTGTTCAAAGCTCAACTAAAATTGGGGGAAACACAAACTCAACCTTCATGGCCCTCAACCCCAAAGAGCTTAACCCCACCTCCTTTTCTAGATTTTACCCCATCTCTCTATGCAATGTTTCCTACAAAATCATCTCTAAAATCATAGCCAATAGACTGAAACCTCTCCTTCCCTCTCTCATCTCTCCTCATTAAGGAGGTTTCGTTGAAAAAGGACAAATGGTGGACAACATTTTTCTAGTTCAAGAAGCCATTCATTCAAGCCAAACCAGGGGGGAGCAAGGTATGGCCATCAAAATTGACATGACCAATGCATTTGACAAAGGCATACACAACTTCCTTTTGGCAATCCTCACTAGGTTTAGCTTCAATGGATTTTTTCTATCATGGGTTGTCACTTGCATTCATTACCCTTGGATGGCCCCTTCATCATCTTGGAATCAAATCCTAGACAAAATCAAAGCTAAATTCCATCTTTGGGGCGCTTTTTGGTTGAACCAAGCAGGGAGAGTGGTAATCATCAAATCAATCCTTTCTGCCCTCCCAATTTTTCAATTCTCCTCGTTGCTATCCCCTATGAAGATCAAATCAACCATTTCTCCAGAACTAAGACGCTTCCTCTAGCAAGGAGGCCGATCAAAATCCAAGCGGTTCCACTTAGTCAATTGGAACATTGTCCAAGCTCCAAAATCTTGTAGAGGATCAGGAATCAAGGATCCTTCTCTTTTTAATATCGCTCTAGGCTCCAAAATCCTTCAGAGGCTGGTCACTGGAAATAATGAATGGTGGAAAAAATGATTGTTCACAAGTATTTCTTGAGTGAAATACTTGGTTGCTTGGACGGGGATGTAATGGTTCAAGCTGGTTCTCAAACATGGCATCTCTTAAAAGAGTCTCTTCCTTCTTTTCGCAAATAGCTTAGCTCACCTAGATTACTGGAAATGGCAAGAATACCCACCTCCAATATGACAATGCCATGGGATATCCTCCCCTTTGCAATGAATCCATCCTCCTCCCTCTTCTCTCATGGCTTCAGAATCAAAGGAAAATAATGTTGTTTGATATATCTTCATGGAGTAGAACCTTTGGTAACTCGATGGGTTTGGACCTTGGCCATATTCCCCCTCACCTCCAGGCTCTCTCTCATTTCTCATTTCTCGGCTCAAAGGATGTGCCCCCTTCCTCTTATCCTCTAAAGACTTCTGAGGTTGGGGCTCACAAGATTATTCAGTTAAAAAAGGTTATGATCTCTTGCTTGCTCAAGTTTCTCCCCAACACCCCCCCCTCGCCTCGACCAGCTGGAATCACATTTGGAATCATAATGGTATTCCAAAAATTAATATATTATGTTGGGATTTAGCACATGGAAAGATATTGACATGGGACAATCTCATCAAAAGGGGCTTCCTTGGGCCCTTTAGGTACACCCTTTGTAAAGATTCCTTTGAGACAATTCTTCATTTGTTTTTGAAATGTCCAGTCTCCCATTTGTTGAAATAATGTAACTGCAAAGTGTATTCTTATTATTATTTGATATATTATTCATTGGATCAATCCCCATTGTGGATTGATCATGTCGGCTATTGTAAAAGGACCAAATCCCCTTTTGTGGATTGGTCATAATGTAATTATAATAGGCAGAAAGAGAAGTCAGCCTCAGAATATATCAAAGAAGCCCTGGAATATAATAAAGGTGGTTATAACCACCCAAGAGAAGAAGTCGGCCCTGCCAGTGAAAGGACACTCCCACACGTGCTAGTATTGTATAAATAAGGAGGCTAGCGCCTCACTTAGACACACACTCACTTGTTCATTGAGAGACAAGTTTCGAAGCTGCAGTTGGAGAAGAGAGAGAGAGAGAGAGAGAGGCACATCTTTGGGAGAGGACATTCTATACTTGTTTGAGTTATCTCTTGGCATTGTATTGGTTGTCTATAATAAGGAAGTTTTGCTGGGTTTTCTTCCCCTAGAGGGTTTCCCAAGATAAATGTTGTGTCTCTTGTGATTTTGTATTTCTCAGTGATCTTGTCTTATGTTGTTGTTATCTATTGAAATGCAAAGAACTATAATAATGGATTAAACATTAACATGGTATCAGAGCCAAGCTAAAGAGAGCATCTTTCACAAGAGAAAAGTGAAAAATGTCATTGTTGTCGTACATGCAAATTAGGGCTTTTTGTTGGTGAGGTAATTCAACCCTAAAACCATCTAGAAAAGTGCACCCTCCCTCAAGGATCATTTTGGCACCTTCAGCGCACCTTTTCAGTGGCTAGATCTCTCGGAAAGTGAAACCCTAGTTTCACAAAGTACCAGAGTACCAGAAGTACCAGAAGTACCAGAAAACCAGAAGCAACAGTCCATAAATCCGTAGATCAAGTTTGAGGGGGTAAAAGTTGGATTTTCAGAAATCTGACTGCACCAGCTTACTCACCTCAGCTCAGCGCATCTATCCCCTGGATCATAATTTCAATTTTTGAAGTTTGAAAAATTAGGGTTTCCTCATAAAACCCTAAGTTGCAGTTGCAGTCTCAGAACCAGTTGCAGTTGTAGTACCAGTTGCAGTTGCAATCGTACTACCAGTTGCAATCACCCTTGAAGTTTTTAAAGAGTTGGTAATGATTATCGTTGCTACCAGTTGGTGCCACCACCTGCAAATGCTACCAGAGGTATGTACTCACATATGTTTAAATGGTTAAACTTTAAAGAGTATTTGTAGGAGAACGGATCTCTTGCCATAGATCTAGAAGGATCTCAAGATCCAACACATTCAGAGGAATGATGCAACCCATGTGTGATTATTCTGACATGCATACATTTGTTATATTGATCAATGTTGCAGCTATGACCATCATTCTAACCTTTTCTGAGTCAAGGTATTAGATGGATTAAAAGTTGAGATCATATAATTTATCCTCTAACCCAACCTTCTGTCAAGATAGCGTATTGTCTTAGTACAAAAGATAGGTTGAAGAAAGCACTCGTCATCTTGAATAAAGGAGACTTAGAAGAAAAGCAAGCACTCATTCCGGAGGACAAGGCTCCAGGTTTGATTAATCAAGTTAATAAGATTCAAAGGTACACATGACAAGTTGATGACTATAGTTGAGATAACAGTCTTTGTAAAGTATCGCACTTGATAGCATGTGAGCATATAGAGGTAAATGCTTAACGTAATCATTTGTCTGATACAACTAACACCTCCTCTAGGAAGAATCTTGTGTGTTAGTTCTAGGTTGCCATGGAGGAATGTTTGATCACAACACGATCAGAGTGTTGACCTCATTTTCGTATTGTATTCCTTACCTTTAATCTTTGCTTCAGACAAGTTACAAGTGATAGCTCTAAAGGAGCTACTGTGATGATTGTTCGTGTTATTACTTTATATTATCAAAAGGATATTACTCTTGCTTGTTGTTTTGTTGACCTTGTTCCAGGTCACAGGTAATAATCATGAGGAAGCTATAGTGCAGGTTGCAGAAGGCAACCTGCTAAAGGAGAAACCTTAAAAGAAGCAACCATCATTGGAAAAGAAGAAGGTGGCTTGTATAAGCTAAAGGGTCACTCAAAAGCTACCATGACCCACGCCATTGAGAATCCATGTGAACTTTGGCATAGAAGATTAACTCACATTAACTACAAGGCCCTACCATACATATGCAAAGCGGTCACAAGTTTACCATAACTCAAGCTTGACCATGAAGGCATATGCAATGGATGTGCACAAGGGAAGAACATCAAGAACCCTTTTCCGAAGAGAGATAACAAAGTAGAAGGAGTCCTAGAACTCATTCATTCAGATGTGTGTGGCCCAATGCCATCATCCCCCATTAGTGGGTATGTATATTATGTATCACTTATTGATGATTATTCTCGTAAGACCTAGTTGTATCTCTTGAAATCTAAAGATGAAGTGTTCAACAAATTCAAGGAATTCAAAGCCTTGATAGAGAATCTTTCTGAAAGAAAGATCAAGATACTCAGGTCAGATAATGGAGGAGAATACACCTCAAAAGAGTTCATGAACTTCTGTAAAGATGTTGGGATCAAGAGGGAACTCACTACTCCCTATAATCCTCAACAAAACGGCGTGGCTGAAAGAAAGAACAAAATGATAATGAAAGTCGTGAAGACCATGATCCACGATCAAGATCTTCCTATGTGCTTATGGGCAGAAGCAACAATGACAGTCGTATATGTGCAAAAATGATTGTCCCATAGTGCACTTGGGTTCAAGACCCCAGAAGAGGTGTTCACCGGAAAGAAGCCAGAGGTAAGCCATCTCAAAATATTTGGCTGCCTAGTATTTATACATATACCGAAAGAGAAAAGAAACAAACTGGAACCCTAAGGAAAGAAGGGAATATTTGTGGGATACTGTAAGGTCTCCAAGGCCTTCAGGATCTATATACCAGGTCACCACCACATTAAGATCAGCATGGATGTGACCTTTGATGAAGATGCAACGCTCAAGAAATCGAGAAAATGCCAGCTTGAAGAGGTATATGAAGAGGAACTCGTAATCCCTAGAGTTGCAGAATCAGTGAGGGAGGTTCCCAGAGCTGCAAAACCAGTGAGGGAAGTCATAACTTCCCCTGATGAGGAAATTCTAGAAGATCATGATGTAGTAGAGTTTTAAGAACCTCCTCATATGACAATCTCCCATAAAAGAAAGCCAGCTTGGACTAAAGAGCTTATTCAAGATGGAGATAAATATGGTGTTCCCGAAGGAACCACGAGACATGTGAAGAGACCTAAGCCATTCTCTAGTTATATGGCTTTGATGTGTGATCTCCTAGAGAAGGAACCTACCTGCTTTGAAGAAGCCATTTAGAAGAAAGAATGGGCATATGCCATGACAAAAGAATACCAATCCACAATAAAGAACGATGTATGGGAAATAGTTCCCAGACCGAATAACAAGGATGCGGTATCGTCCAGATGGCTCTTCAAAATAAAATATGTTGTTGATGGAAGTATTGAGAAGTATAAAGCAAGATTTGTAGCTTGTGGCTTTTCTCAAAAAGAAGGCATTGACTATGAAGAGACATTTGCTCCTGTAGCCAGATACAATTCGATCAGAGCCATCATAGCCCTTGCAGCTAAGATGAAGTGGAAGTTACACCAGATGGACGTAAAGACAACTTTCCTAAATGGTGTTATCGATGAGGAAGTGTATATAGAGCAACCTCAAGGATTTGAAGTTGAAGACAGGAAGTCTCATGTCTGCAAGTTGAAGAAAGCCTTGTACGGATTGAGGCAAGCTCCTAAAGCTTGGTATGGCTGGATAGACAGCTTTCTGACGAGCTTGGGTTTTACCAATAGTAAAGCAGATTCTAACCTCTACTTCAAGGTTATGAACGATGAGCCAATAATATGATTATTGTATGTGGATGACTTATTCTTAACTGGAGAAGAAAAGCTCATCATTGAATGTAAGAAGAGACTCGCTTCAGATGAAAGACCTTGGCCTAATGCACTATTTCTTAGGTCTTGAGGTATTGCAAAGTCCAGAGAGGATCTTCCTTAACCAAGGGAAGTATGCAGTCGAAATCTTGAAGAGATTCGACATGTTAGAGTGAAAGCCCATGAATACACCCATGGAAACGAAGTTGAAGTTGTTGGTCGATACTTCGTCAGAATTGATTGATGCCACACTATATAGATAGATTATTGGATCGTTGATGCACCTGACGAACATCGGACCATATATTTGTTTTGTCGTGAACATTTTGAGTCAGTTTCTGGTAGAACCCAGACATGTTCACCTTGTGGCTGAAAAACATGTGATGAGGTACCTTAAGGGTACATTAGATTGTGGTCTCAATTATGATGGAGATCATGATTTCACATTGAGTGGGTACACTGATTCATATTGGGCAGGAAGAGCACTTCAGGATGTTGTTTCAGTTTGGGATCAACCATGATCTCGTGGCAGAGTAGGAAGCAATCCAACATTGCCCTCAGCACATCGGAAGCAGAACACATTGCTGCATGTTCTGCCGGCTGCGAAGCTATATGGCTTCGAAAGTTGCTGACCAACCTATTTGACCTAGAGATGGAAGCAACCACAATCCTATGTGACAACCAGAGCTGCATAAAGATGATAGAGAATCATGTATTCCATGACAAGTTGAAGCACATAGAGATTTGTTATCATTACATCTGTGACATGGTGCAGAGAGGAGCCTTAAAGCTCCAGTAAGTTAGCATGGATGAACAGGTTGTTGATGTGTTGACCAAGCCTCTCTCATGTAAAGTTTGAGCACTTACGAGATAATTTTGGTATAGTCCGAATGGACCTTCCTCGAAAGGGGGAGTAGTTGTTGTGATGAGATATCTCTTGCTTCCAACCTGATGGTTGTGACGTAAAACAAGAAGATGTGATGAGACTAGTATTGTGCTTCCGGTTTAACAGTTGTGACATAAAGCCAATCTAGTATCTTGCTTCCGGCTTGAGTGATGTGACGTAAAGCAAGACGTTGAGATGAGACTAGTACTGTGCTTCCAGCTTGATAGCTGTGACGTAAAGCCAGTCTAGTATCTTGCTTCTAACTTGAGTGTTGTGATGTAAAGAAAGACATTGAGATGAGACTAGTACTGTGCTTACAGCTTGATAGTTGTGACATAAAGCCAGTCTAGTATCTTGCTTCCAGCTTGAGTGCTTTGACGTAAAGCAAGACATTGAGATGAGACTAGTACTGTGCTTCCAGCTTGATAGCTGTGACGTAAAGCCAGTCTAGTATCTTGCTTCCAGCGTGATTGTTGTGACGTAAAGCAAGACGAGTACTGAGCTTCCAGCGTAACAGCTGTGACGTAAAGCCAGTCCTGTATTATGATAAGCCAGCCTCGTGCTGTGATGATGATGATGTATTAGTTTTATACTAATACATATTGATGCAGATGACGATTGCATTCCTTTGAGAATGACAATGCTGCCGATGAAGAAAAATTTCGATGATTTATAGATACGCCAGTCAGTGTTCCAAGATGATATTGATGATGTTGTCCTCCTGATGTTGTTGATGATAAAGGCCTCTCTCTCATCTGATGTTGTTGAAGAATACCCTTCTTGTTAAGGGGGAGTGTTGAAATAATGTAACTGCAAAGTGTATTCTTATTATTATTTGATATATTATTCATTGGATCAATCCCCATTGTGGATTGATCATGTCGGCTATTGTAAAAGGACCAAATCCCCTTTTGTGGATTGGTCATAATG
>JASDQU010101286.1:276592-298486 GCA_032191745.1 Picea mariana
TATTAAAGCTTGAAACACACTAAAATAATGCTATAGTATAATGGAGGAAATGAGTGTCACGGGCAAGAAAACTAGTTCCAGAGCGCAAGGAACATGCCTATGCTCAACGCAAGGAAAGCATGTGCAGGATATGGACACTGGGGGGAAAGTTTCCTCTAGGGATATAGGTGTCAAGTTGCAAAGGATAGTATTGCAAGGCTGGTAAATTTTCAAGATTGCATATACAATGGGCCATATAACATCAAGTTGAAGTCGACATTAGGCCCGAAAAGCATGAGCAGTTAATATGCAATGTAAGTACAACTCAACACACCAAATTTTTGGAAGCCCCGCGGGAAACTGGCTAGCAATAGATGAGAAGAATACATGAATCTTCGACGCAAAGTGATGGCAGGACTAAACAAGGCTTCTAAGCCTATGGAAAAAATTGCAGCATGGTTGACAAAATGGCTAGGGAGGTAATAACTAGGACACCCATGAAGAGGTAAGCTCTACCATCCGTAAACAACACCTTTAGAGAAACTTGAAGGTATAATGTCGCAATGAATGGGATTTACCTTATGGAAAATATGTGCTCGATACAAATATATGCATAATGTAAGCAGAATGGAGCCTACCCTACCCTATATTCCAATAAGGAGCACAATACCTGCTGCAGAAGTCGAAAAGTATCATCAGATGTAGCAACACATAAATGAGGGAGTCTCATACGTATTGGCCAGAAAAATGTTGAAAAGAAGTTATGAGGCTTCAACACAAAATCATGGAGGGACTAAACATGACTCCCAACCCTAAGAGAAAACTTGTAGCATGAGAACCAACATGCAAAAACGGATTCTGACTAGGGCACCCATGGAAGATAGGATCTACCATCAACAAATCGACATTTCAAAAAGCAGTCAGATGGGTTCATGTCGCAAATTAATGGGGTTGATCCTAGGGAAAAGTGGAAATCGCAACTAAAATTCAAAATGCAAGGTGGATGAGACCTATTCGAATATGCTAGTTATACGAAAACATTACCCGCCCAGAGTCTTGAAAAAGACTCGGTGAACCAGAAAAAGGGCCAAAAACCCGCCCAAGGTACACTTTCAAAACCTGAAATACTAGAAAAACACTACAAATCCCATTACATATTATCCCAATTAGTCAAAAATGACAAAACTAAAGTAACTGGGTCAAAAAATGACATTAAATAGTAAAAACCTCACCATTTTACCATATTATTGCCAAAATTTTCCAAATTTAACCTTGTTGGTGAAAACCCTTTCTACTTTCGACAAAGATTCTCGAGCTTGGAGCAATGAAATCACTTGCCACTTGGACCAAGTAAGTTTTATATCCTACTGTTCATTTTCATCCATTTACTTTTTAAATTGTGTGAGAAATGAGGAAAGTGCCTCTCTTCTTCTTCCATATTCTACATGTACGCAATTCACCTCGGGATGAATCGCGTATATATGTTATTCAAGCTAAAGTGAATCACGTATATACGCGATTGTTCTAACTATGAATAGCGTATAGGTTCACCTAGATTGAAAAAATAAAAGTACTAACTCCCTTCATCTTCACGTGTTGCAGGATGTATTTTCAATGAAGAGAATGTGAACGTGAGGTCATTGACAACGTTGTGATAGAAGATGTTGATGCTATTGAAGCCCTCTATAAATGTGGCATGTACAAATTTTTTCAAACAAGTAACATGCGAGCACAAAGACGATTACTGAACTTCCTTATAGACTTCTAGCATCTGGATGCAGAGGCCTTTTTGGTTGATGGGAAACCATTGACCATCACAGTTGAAGACATCTATTTCATTATAGGCCTCTCATGAATAGGAGAGGTAGTGAACTTGAGAACCTACAGAGGTGGTGGCTTAACCATAGAGGATTATATAGCCACATATTGCGAAGCTGACACCGTTAAGGTGGGTTCACAAGTACCCATAAAAAACATAGAGAGCTTGAGCCTCAAAAGCATTCTTTATACCATGACTCACATTGTAGGATCAATATCCTTACACCAGACATCACAATCTCATATGCAATATGCCATTGAGTGTCTGAGACCGACAGTGTTTGGGTGGAGCACTACTATGCTCAACTGTATGAAAACACAGTTGAAAGACTACAAGTTGCAGAAAAACAAAAAAATTGGGTTCAGAAGTGTTCTATGTGCCTTTTTATTTGAGAGAGTATCAGGCATAAGCCCAAGGATACATGTGAGAGAATGCCAATGCACATGGCCATCATTGATCCGATGGATAGAGCTACTGACGCGCTTAGCAGGTGGAGTAGTGTTCAACCCCTTTAGTGATGACTTCTTCGAATGGTGGGCACAACAAATACCCGTGATCAAAGACTATCCATATGTTGGTATTGACTTCTCCCATGACCCAGACATGTCGTACCTCCTGACGGAGTGCTTGGGGATATAGCGAAACTCTTTATCTTTTAATTTATTTAAATTTTATTTTTTAAGCAAGTTGTATGTTAAAATAAGAAAATAACATGTCTTTTTGGCGAGATCCATGATATTAAAATGCACCCTTTGTATGTGCAGGTATAGGGCCCATGAGACCTGTTGCCTTCCTAGGGCATAGGCATCGGGGAAGAGGCGAAGCTCAAGCCAGTGATGAAGCAACTAGGACACTTCAAAACATGGAAAGGAACATGGAGCCCTTACCACATTTTGTGCCTATGGCAGTCATAGATGATTTACCAGTGGGGATGCAACTTCACGTAGTTGGTGTACCTCGAACAAGGGTCCACCTTTTCTGGTGTTTGGAAAATGTCATACGTTGTTATGATAGAGATCACAAGCCTCGAGCCTAGACCTTGTATGTGCCAAGGGCACAATTTTGTATCTATAAAAAATTGGGGCTATAAGCCCGACTTTTGAACTATGGATCTCATATATATATATATATATATATATATATATATATATATATATATATATATATATATATATATATATATATANAACTATGGATCTCATATATATATATATATATATATATATATATATATATATACAACTTTTGCCTTGCGTTAGTATGACTCACTTGCAAATTATGGATATTTACATGTGTAAACGGTGTGTGCTTGTGTTATTGATGAGACAAATGTCAATCTAGAATGTAGTTATCAAATGCATCAGTTACTAGATAAGGTTGTCTAGGAACATGTACACAAGTAATGTAAATAAATGATCGTTCCAGAAGACGTATTGTATGGAAGCAACGGGGCAACACTGCATCGTGTATACGGTAGAGACCATTCAATTGCGACACTACCAACCAAGAATCCAAAAAGTATTGAAGGAATTGAATGCCATGTAACATAGCATCCCTCAAAAGTTCAATAACAACAATGTATTCAGCTACATTATTAGTAGTTGCTCTGAGACAAACAACTCTAGAGGAAACTAGTTGGTTAGTGGGAAAATAAATCACCCAACCAGCGAAAGCAAGATTTTGAGTATGATGAATAGCACCATCTATAAACCTGATATAGATCGATGACTCGGCCAGCAGCTGCCACATAGCAAAAGAACAATGATCAATAACGCGGGAAAAATTAAAAGAGAAATATATACAAAACTATATACAAGAGATAAACAATAATTACAAAAGAACTAGTAGTTGAGCAATGAAGCTCAAGCATAGTAATTTTTAATTTAGAGCCCATTTCTGGGCTCGGGAAACACATTTCCCTCATAATTTGCTAATTCGTAGGCTCCTTTCTTCAACACACGCCGCACAACATACGGACCGTGCCACATAGGGTTGAGCTTGCCTTCCTCCAAGGGATCATTGTTTTGATCATAGAGCAAAATGAGGTTCCCTTCGTAGAAAACCCTCGGATGAATGGATTTACCATAGTTAGTCTTGAAACACTTCTTATGTGCCTCATTTTCTATTGCAGCATCTTGATGTTGTTCGTCAATATGTTCTAAGTAAACAAGGTGTTCTTCAAGTTCAGTCATGTTAGGAAGGAGCTCGATACCAATCTTAAGCAAAGGGATCTCACATTCAATAAGAAAAACTACTTCTAACCCCTGAAAGATTTGAAAAGGTAAGAAAAATGTTGCAATTTTGACTAAGGTTCGGTAGGCCCACAATGTCAGATATAACATCAAGTGCCATTTTTATTTTGTCGTCTTGACAGTTCTTTTCAAAATGGTTTTCAAAAATTTATTGAAAACTTCAACCTAACCATTTTCCTAAGGATATTAAGGAGACGAATGCTCCTTCCTAAAACCTAGTTTTGATGCTAACGCTGACATCATGCGGTTCTAAAAGTGACTGCCATGGTCAATGGCAATCTCTTTTGGAACCCCAAACCTAGGTATAATCTTGTTAAACATGAAGAGTCTTGCGGTTTCACCATCATTAGCAAGCGTCGGCATGGCCTCTGCCCACTTTGTAAAATAGTCAACGGGCACTATGATACATTGATGCTCCCTAGCCGAAATTGGGTGGCATGTCATGAAATCACCTCCCCACTTGGCGAAGGGTCTGGAGGTAACAACAGAAAACATAGCAGCAGGATGTCTGCGCATATTTTTAGAAAAGATTTGGCAAGGATGACATTTCTTGACCGCTACAATGCAATCCTTAAAGATCATTTGCAAAAAATATCTGGCGCATAAAATATTTTGGGTTGTTGCCAAACTAGACAGATGATCACCACATGCTCCACTATGGAAATCATTCAAAACCAACTCTGCTTCCTCGTGAGTGAGGTAGTGAAGGAGGAATGAATCTACCCCTCGATGATACAAAGTGTCACCAATAATTAGGTAATTCTTCGCCAAGTGTCCAATCCATCGTCGCTCGTCTCACGAAAAATGTGAAGGACACTTCAGATTCTGGAGATATATGTTAAGAAATCCATACCAAAGATCGAACGAAGAGATAAGCAATATATTCTTGTCTCGAAACGAGTCGATAATTGTATCATCCTCATTCTCTGCTAGAAATTCTGACATAAGTTCAGCGAAGACTAAATATTTCTCGGATTGGGCAGAAGAAAAATCTAAATTGAATTCTTGCAGTACAACAATCCACTTGCTGTATTTCCCACCAATTATTTTCTAACTCAAAACATATTGAAAAGGATTAACATCAGTGACAATGGTCGTCTTGCATAGTAAAATGTAATGTCGAAGATGTTGAACATCATGGAAATTTGCTAATACCAACTTCTCAACATGCAAATACTTTAGTTCAGGACCAACCAAGCCACGACTCAAATAATAGATGATGTGTTCCTTGATATCATCATCTTCATAAACTAAAACCATGCCAAAAGAAGATTCGGTTGTTGCATGATACAAAAGGAAATATTTATTATAATCGAGAGGACTAAGCAAAGGGGCAAAAATAAGAGTTTTCTTCAATGCATCGAATGAACACTACGCCCATTCATCCTAGAAAAAAGGGACCCCCGATTTCAAAAGACACATGCATAGTTTGGTACAAAACACCGAAGCAAATTTGCCTTTCCCTGTAATCTGAATTTGACGCACGGTACGCGGGGGAGGCAACTGTAATATTTCATCAACCTTCAAAGGGTTGATCATGATTCCTTTGTTTGAAACGATAACAACAAAGAGACGCCCCGAGGTGACACATAAAATACACTTGTGAGGATTCAAATGAATTCAATGATGTCGACATGTTTCAAAGACAAGGCAGAGGTGTAACAAATGTTGCACTCTCTTGCGAGAATAAGTTGTAAGATCATCAAGATAAGCCTCCACTATGTGTTTGAGATCATGGAAACAAACATCATGTCCCCTTGAAAAGTAGCTCCGACATTTTTTAGGCCAAAGGGAATTTTCTTGTATGCAAAGGTTCCCCAAGGACAAATAAAAGCAGTCTTATGTTGGTCCTCGTGTCGTATCTTTATTTGGTTGTAACCAGAAAAACCGTCCATAAAAGAAAAAAATTCACTTCTTGTGCACTCATCAAGGATTTGATCTATAAATGGTGTCAGAAATTTATCTTTAGGACAAGCCTTATTTAAATTGTGGAAATCCATGCAGAATTGAATGGTGCCCTGCTTCTTATCTACCATAACATGGTTGGATACCCATTCTATCAACGAGACTAGATAGATAAAGACTGCTTTAAGAAGTTTTTCTACCTTAGCCTTAATCATTGCTGCTTTCCTAGGGTTCAATCGTCGCAATTTTAGTTGAACCAGTTTAGCATTCACATAAGTTCGAATCTCGTGTTGGACAATATTTGGATCTATTCCTGGCATTTCCTCATAAGAACAGGTGAACATGTCGTGGAACTCCTTAAAAAGGGTCGTATATGAACAAATTTGTTCTAGAGACTAGGTTGCCCAAATAAATAAAAAATCACAACATCAGGGATATTGGAGATATTGATGGGGATAGTCTCTGAAATATTTTCAATGTTCCCTTCAACATATATACCATGAATCGCCAAAGGGTTCAGTGGATTATCAACATCTCCAAACATGGTCAATCGAAATTCTCCCTTCTCTACACGACTCAGATCAAGAAGAAAACAAAACATATGGTGTAAGTCTTCCCATTGTTGTTCAGGACTTGTCATAGCCTCTAGAATCGCCTCATCTGAAGGGATAACAATGTTCAAGAAATTGTGAGAGTTGGGAGATTAAGGGTCCATACAGGATCTAAAACAGGATCCACTACCTCCATCAAGGTAGTAGATGGCTCTTCATCTGCAATAGATCATTGGATGGATCTATAATATATATCCATTGTAGACAATGGAAGTGTCATTCTGATATGTTCCAATTTATCCCTCGAAGTCCATGGATCTTCAAAGTGAGAAGTTCGAAATGATCTAACTTGAAATATATCAAATTTTAGTGTAGATTTTCCAAGAACAGTCAGGACAACATTAACGTCTAATGATGGTGTCGAAAAATCAAACGTACCCATTAGGCAAGGATACATCCGCACACCCAAGTTCGTATTTGTCGACTGTGAATTTTCAATCAGTGGAACCACTGATAATGGTGATGTTGCAGGATCTATACAAGCGATAGGTATATGATATTGTTGTTGCGTTAACAAGCATTGGGATTCCTCTATTTTGGAGCAGAGATGAGTCAGGTGATCTCCTTTATAAAATCTTAAAAGGGAATTTCACCTTCTTTCTTTGTTCTTTGATCCCTTAGCATTATAACCAACCTTTTTATCGCTACCCCCCCCCCACCACCACCTTTATTTCCCTTGCTTTATTTTTTCCTCCGGGTTGTTGAGGACCCTTTGGAGTCATCGACTGCACACTGTGTACATCCGAGGATTGGGTAGTGGGTGTGGTCAAACCAAGGGCCTGGCCAATTCCAGTTTGTTGAATCGATAATCGTTGCATCTGATTAGAAATCAGATTTGCGACTTTGATTTTTGATGAACCAACAATACCATCGGCATGTGGTCCATATTTTAGTTTTGTCAAGTCAAGATTAAATCGTGGTGTGTTTGGCATTATCTCATAGAGCATGCCTGACTGAGAGTAAATTAAGTCCAACTGTTGCTCTCTAAAGATCGCTTATTCCTCCGTAAAAACTCCTGAAGTCGCGACATCCTTAGAAATATAATGGAGTAATGACTTCAAAAACCGCTCTAAAATAAATTCAGGAGGGATCGTGGCCTTGATAAAACTTTTATGTCTCCTCCATTCCCGAATGTGATTGAAAATGTGAGTGGCTTTATCTTGAATAAAATTATCCAAAATTTGTGTACCAACATCATACCAAACATGGAGTTGGAAATGATTGAGAAATACCATGGGAAAATAACTAAAAGTTCCTAACTTCAACCTCTCTATTTCTATATACCATTTAGCAGCGCCCCTAGTGAGGGTGCGTTAGAATAGTCATAACCAGACAAAGTCATCGATCAACGAATTATAAGATCACCATAAATGAAATGTCGTTACATGATCTCCTAGGTCTTCGCCACTCTTACCTACGAATTTTGGTAGGGACCGGAGGCCAAATAGGGTCATAATGAATTGAATCATTCATATACTTTGACAAATCTGGAAGATGAAGGGTAGCCTATGTTGCAACATGGAGGAAGGAACCAAAGAATTAACAAATCTCGATTGATTGGCAGCATTAAAAAAAGGCCCTTGATTGAAACTAGCAATAGGTTTCCAGGAAGAGCTCGCAAACTGACTCAAATTTTGATAAGAACTGGGATTTCTGGAACGAGTAAAATGAAAACCTCCACTCATCTGCCCTCTGAAAGACTAGAAAGGGTTAGAACTCGACGAGATCCCTTGCGAGGGAAAAAACCTTAACTTGGTATTCCACTGAGAATCGAAGGGCTTGCCCCCTACCAACATGGCGGATAAGGACAATGGAGCATTCCCAAAAGCACCATAGAGAGAGAATTGTGTGGAATCGACCGTAAAATTGCATGAAAATCCTCTGCCCCCACTACCATAAGTACTAGTCCCTAATGCAGGTTGAGATGACTGAAAGAAGCCACCTCTAAGTGAAGAATTTGATGTCGAGATGTGCCCCCGAGTATAGGGGGAAAACTTCCAAGGAGTCATCGAACTTCTTGGAAAAGGGAAATATTGCAAAGGAGGTGACGAACTCCCGACTCCTGAGCTAGGATCCTGAATAAATGGCTAGGATGGGTTTGGAATAGAAGTTTCGTCGATCGAAAACACCCAAATGAAAAGGCATTAGTGACAAACGACATGGGATGAGTTGTTTGACAACACAAGTATTCCAACATAGGACGAACACCTTCATTAACCACTCACACAACTAGATCAAAGATCAACACACCGATGTTTTGACGTGGCAAAACCCCTACAGGGAAACATCGACATCCCTAGCCAATGTGACCACTTGGAGCAGTTTATTAATGCAAAAGAAAAAAATTACAGAGATATTTTACAAGAGAGTTTCTCACAATCAATCATTGGAAAATGACCCTCCATGCTCTTTAAATAGAGATTGTGGACCAATCGGGTGCTAAGCCATAGATCAATGGTTGTTAAGATCAAGGAGAATATGAATCGTCAGATCACTCTATGTTGATAACATATCGTGACCATCATATTTCCTAACTACAAATGCATACTAAAGAAACACACTTTTACCTAACGACACATTAGACCAAGTAGATCTTAACTAACTCCTAAGTGTCTAAATATCCTAACATCCCCCTTTAAGAACAACTTGGGATAGGATTGAAGGATTTAAAATAGTGACACAATAAGAGAAGGAAGGAGGCATTAAAACCTATCCCCCCTTAATGACAACTTCCTGAACTGTTAACATAGAGTGAAATTTGGAAAACTTCACTTCTGTAAGAGACTTTGTGAAAATGCCTGCAACGTGATCTTATGTAGGGAAAAAAAGCACTTCAATAACTTGATCATGAATGGGCTTTCTAATGAAGTGCATGTGTAGCTCAATGTGTTTGTTGCATTGATGTTGAAGTGGGTCTTTGGCGAGCTTGATGGCACTTTGATTGTCGTAATAAAGGTTGTTTGGATGCTGATGCTGGAATCCAAACTCTAAAAGGATCTGTCGAAGCTACAAGGCTTCCTGACTTGCATTTACCATTTCTCGGTACTCTACTTCTACTGAAGAAAGTGAAATAGCTTGTTGTTTCTTACAGGCCCAAGTGGCAGGTCATGAACGAAGGCTGAAAACATAACCTACAGTAGACTTTTGATCATCAAGGTCGCCATACCAATCTGAATCAATGAAACCAACCAATAAAGGATTCCCCCCTGAACTATAATGTATCTTGAACTGAACTGTACCCCAAACATATCGAAGTATACTTTTAACTGCTTTCCAATGGATTTCATGGGGTGTTTGCATATACCTGGTAACAAGACCAACAACAAAGGAAATATCAGGACGAGTATGAGTCACGTATAAGAGGCTACCAACTAACTAACGGTACAAGGTGGCATCAACTTCGAGAGAAGTACATGTGGAAGAAAGCTTGAATCCAAACTGGAAGGAAGAAGGGGTTGGTTTACATTATTCCATGTAAAAGTGACGAAGAAGGTCACAAGCATCCTTAGACTGAGAAAGAAAATTCCCTTCATTGGTTTGCAAAAATTGGAGGCCAAGGAAATAGTGCAAAAAGCCTAAGTCTATCATTTCAAATTTCTTCTTAAGGATGGTTTTAACATGGTTTAAAAGTTTTGAGTCACTACCAATAATGATAAGGTCATCAACATAAAGGGCAAGGATTATGATATGGCTTCCTATTTTCTTGGTATACACATTAGGATCAGAATGGCATCTAGAAGATCCAGTGTCAATAAGAAAGTTGTCCATTTTGGCATACCAAGCTCAGGGAGCTTGCTTAAGACCATAAAGAGAATTCTTAAGGTGACAAACAAGGCTAGATTCATTCTGGACATAGCCAAGAGGTTGTTCCATGTAGATTTCTTCTTGCAAATCCCCATGCAAGAAGGCGGATTTAACATCCATCCGATGGACCTCCCATTTATGTGAGGCAACAAGGGCAAGAAAAAGGCGGATGTAATTCATTTTGGCTACAGGGGAAAAGGTTTAATTATAGTCAATTCTTTCAACTTGGGAAAATCATTTGGCAACTAGCCAAGCTTTGTTTCGTTCAACACTTCCATCTGATGCATACTTAGTTCTATAGAACCATTTACATCTGACAATTCTTCTTCCTTTTGGAAGAGGTACAAGATCCCAAGTATAGTTTTCCATTAAAGTACGATACTCCTCATTCATTTTTGTATCCCAATCTAGATGACTTGAAGATTCTGTAAATTTCTCTGGATCATGAGTCTCTAAAACTCTACCCAAAAGAGAAGAGGCTCGCTGGAACTGAGAACGTGTCCAACATTGATCTGAAGGATGAACGACAAGATCACCAGTTACTTCTCATCTTGAACAAACCCATCTAGGAAGCAGTGGTGTTGATGCTGGTTCAGTTTCAATGGACTCATATGGAGGAAGGTGAACAGGCAAAGGTGGATTGTCATCCTCACTGTCATCATATAAATAAGAAACCAGAATAGGAATAGAAGAAGGCACAAACGCTGAATATGGCTCACAGGCCAAAGAAGGCACAATTATCGAATTAATCTCGCAAGCCAAGAGATTTTCTAGCTCCATATGACATTTAGGGCTATCATGGTGACATTTAGGACCCTTAGGGGCTAACGTCCAAGTCAGAGGAGCACGAGATCTTAGGTTTAGGTATTCTACAGTGCCTCCAACGGTAACATCCTTCTTTCATCTAGTGCAAGTCTTCAATCTCTTCTTACCTTTGGTTGGGGTTTCAACATCCATATGTGGGCTTTGAGCCCCCATGAAGGTCTGAGCTAATCATTCCCTCATGTGTACCTGTCCACCGGGAAAGGTCCTACAACATCAACAAGTACGCCTACAGGGGTTCATAAGTTACAACGATCATGGCATGTAAATCACATCTAATAATTAAATTACCTGAACATGTGCATCAAACCCCCTTTAACCCAAAACAAATGCTCAAAGATGTTATGCAATTTGACAAGTTAGTTTTGGAGAGGGTCTTAGGGTGTCCTATTGGGCTAACTTCTCTTAAGTTTGGGGTGTTTCCCAGGTCGAATCTAGTCCAAGTCATGTAAGTGTATGAGGTGGCATGGGGTAAATATTTGGGTATGGGGTGCACATGATAACATATAAATGTAAAGTCTTACAAGTGTGTGTCTTTGTAGAGAATGAGTTGCACCTTGTCATGAATGCAATTGTTTCCTAGCCCATTCATTGCCTTTTACTCTTAGCTTTATTTATTTTGATCTTTTTCTCTTGTGCTTCAAGGAAATAGTTGAGGGCCATTGTCTTGGCTTCATGACCAGAGGTGACAACATTATCCACAAACATTTCATGAAAATGAGAATGTTGACTCGTGATGAGACCCCCTTTCTCTTGGCTATGCCACCAAGATCCACTACCCTAGCTTGGCGACCATATAGGTGGTATTTTCATACCACTACATGCCCATGATCATAATAGGTCAGTTTGTGATGAGACCTCCTATCCATCAACTAGTACCTTCAATGTTTATCTTATCTTATGGGTCCCCTTTTCTTACTGAGAAGCTTTTCACTGCTTTCTCAGGGATCCCTGGGAGAAACATCTCAAAGGTTTCAAAATTGGATTTTTAACTCTTGCTAGCTACTTTCACCCTCTGGTCCTTTAGCCCCTTCTTCCCAAAAGGTAAGGTACAACCCTTCCTAGTGTAGTCAATCCCAATGCCCAAACAAGGATAGGGGAGATGAAAGAGATAAAAATGGAAAGTGGTAAGTATGGAGGGAATGAACGATGGATTTTCACATACCCACCCAGTAACAACCCATCCTAAAGGGAAATAAACTTACTAGGGAAGCATGTCACCCTTCCAGGAATGAATGAGGCAAATAACATAATTTCCAAGCAAATGCCATAAAATGAAGAAGGATTCAATACAAAATATTTAATTGCTTCAAAAATCAGAGTGATACATACCATGATACCCAGACTAATTACCTCATGGAGCAAGACTCACTGCTACTTCAGGACCAAGCTGGTGTGATGGATATTTTTGTTGGTGATACGTGGACTGCACTAAAGAAAAGAGGGGTCCTCCAGGGCCATGGTCAAGTTGTCTGGATCTCGGTACTCCATGTATAGGACCTGTGGGCCTCAAGACGTGATCTCCTTAGTTATCCCTAGGTTAGGGGATAACAATGTTCAATGCATGAAAAATAATGTGGACTTGAAGTCAGTATTTGATTTTCTAACTAATGTGCTCGAATAATATTGTGTTTACCAAACATAGATTCAAGCTTTTCCCAAGCTTCATCGGGGTCATCAATTTCTTGAAGGTGGAACCTTAAATTAGGAGAGATGGACATTTTGATCAGTCCACATGCTTCGTCACTCCTTTTAGCCCATTTGACTTTTTTATCAGCATCAATGTGTTATTTTTCCTTTCCCAAGGTAATCTGGTACAAGCCTTTACTTCTTAATAAATCCTCCATATGAGATTTTCATTGGAAGTAGTTGGTGTTGATAAGCAAAAGATTACTGGAAGAATCTGTATTAAATATGCAGATAATATGGATTTAAAAATTGAAAATGATGATCTAGATGGAAATATATCGAAAAGTTAGGCGGTTTTAAAAAAACGGCACTGAAAACAGATTTCAGATGTGAAAGTTATGCCCTTTTAAAAAAAGGCATAAACAATAACCAAATAACCACGTGGTGGTGATACCCCTCCAAATAACCTCACTTTTACAAATAAGTTGTTTTATGAAGTGACCCACTTTTATAAAAAGAAGTGGGGGTCACTTTTACAATGAAGTTTACTTTATAAAAGAAAACTTGCATGCAACATAAATAACTCTAAAATAAAATATTAAAGCTACATATAGTGACTCACTTTTTATACTTGAAGTGAAATACACTTTACAATGGAGCATGAACTTTTTCAAAAAAAGTAATAAAAAGAGAGACTTGAACTCAATACCTCTTACTTAATAAGGCAATTTCTAACCAAGTGGGCTAGCAAAACATATTGTATTATTTAGTAGGAGGATTGTTGTTGTTGAATATGCTAAAAAAAAAAAAAWTTCACACAAGAAAAAAAAATTCGCTTCTCGATGACAATAAGGGTTAGACCTCGGTTAGCTTACCCAAAAAATGCACATTTTCCTATCTGTTTCTGATTTGACGAGATCGCACAGGGCACRGGGCAAAGAGAATACGCAAATCTAAAAGAGTAGCAACCCAAAAACAAACAATATAAAACCGAAATAATACTCTGCAAAAATTTAAAAAGGGCGTATTCAGAGTTTATACCTCTGTATCTAGCTGAAATGGTCGTATCTCGGGCAAACAGAAACATTTTCAAGTGAAACAAAAAAAGTTCTTGACTGAAACAAGCTCTCCAGATGCAATGGAATAGTCCTCTCAACCCATAAATGTACGGAAATAGAATAAAATGGAGATGAGACAACTCGGCTTCACGATCTCGATCTACAACAAGAGCGGGTCTTCAAAAAGGCTCTGATACCCTGTTCGACAACACAGGTATTCCAAGAGATGACAAACACCTTCAACAACCACTCACACAACTAGATTAAATATCAACACACCAATGTTTTGATGTGGTAAAACCCCTACAGGGAAACATCCACGACCCCATCCAACGCGACCACTTGGAGCAGTTTATTAATGCAAAAGAAAAAGATTACAGAGAGATTTTACAAGAGAGTTTCTCACAATCGATCATCGACAAATGACCCTCCATGCTCTTTAAATAGAGATCATGGACCAATCGGGTGTTAAGACATAAATAAATGGTCGTTAAAATCGATAATAATATGAACCGTCGGATCACTCTATGTCAGGAACATATCGTGACCGTCAGATTTCCTAACTACAAATCCATACTAAAGAAACACGCTTTTACCTAATGACACATTAGACCAAGTAGATCTTAACTAACTCCTAAGTGTCTCAATATCCTAACATGAGTATTAGCCACGATAGAAGTGTGTCTAGATGACGATGAAATAAACCGCTAATCAAAGGAGATGTTGTTACTTGAACGACGCTCATCGTCTGGGTTAAGGGAAGATGAGGTGTTGTTCCCCCTCCTCCTATCGCTGAAAGAGGGGTATACAGACTCCCACTCTCAAGAATGTTATTATTGTCTCCCATGATATGTCGTTGGATCCAAAAAAACTTGAGTGTTTGCAACCTCAAAATTTTCTACTTGCATGAGAAGTGGATTGTAAGGTCCAATTAACAGAGGATTCCAAGGTCTAATGAAGCCTTCAAATTCGAGATCGAAAATTCACGTTACCTTCGGTGTAGAAGTGATTTCTCCTAAAGGCACGGGCTCAGGAATAATTTCCTCGGAGACAGGAGACTCAATAGTACCGGCATGGTCCAACCTTCACCTTCGTGGAGGCGGTGATGGCTCCACCCTTTCTAGCGAAAGGCCTTGAACACTTTGAGAACAATGAATCAATTGGTCTTTGATCCATATTATTTTCGGCACGAAATGAGAGTAGAGATATAATAAAGAAATGCACAGAGATATCGCAGATATCCAATTGTATAACATAAATGTATCAGAGATGCAACCATAAACACAAAGATACAGTAATACACAATTTTCTATTAATGAGTGAAAATGTACAAAGACTGTAAAATACAGAGTGAAAGACTCGCTAGAATGGTGGCAACTTATCTCTGAGAAGAGATGTGACAACTAGTCGCCTCTGTAAGAAGATTATTATTACAATGAGGCTCTAAGGGCCTTTTTAACATAATGAAAATCCAAAACCCTGACCCCGAAATATGAAAAGCCAAAAGGTTTGCAGGCCCCAATGGGGGTAGTAGATACATCAACTTCCTAGGGGTGTAACTTTGGCATATGATCTTTGTTTGGGGCGCACGATAGCTCGTTAGAAAGATATATCCGAGGAATACAACTTTTGTGTGAGAAACATTGAACTTTGTTCCATGTTGCTCTTCGTTTTCCCAAAAAAACGTCGTTTAGGGTCTCAAAATGGCTCCAGAAGTTCAGGACCCGAAAAACTACTAAAAATAGTAAATTACCAAAATTGCTAGAAAATTGTTTTGAGCCAGTTGGAAAAGGTGGGTGGCCACCGATATCCACCTGGATCAGTCTTCCACTTTGAATTGATGATTCAAGGTAGTTCCCGACATACTCACTAAATTCCAAACAAAAAACATAGAGCACCCAACTAAAAATCTAAAAAGGGATAAAAACAAAAAAAAATACACTTCTGAATGCTTCTGACCCAAGGAGATGAAGCTTGATTGTCCAAAGCACTCATAAAGGCAAACAAATGTCTCGGAGAAATAATTACCCTGACCTCCAACTGACAGCCCTTCTCAACTCAAGTGTTAAGACTTCACGATGACACCCCCTAGGAGTACTGACAATGTGATGCAGAGTTTGTCTTAGGTATCGTGATACACCCCTCATAGTTTGCCTCCGAGGGGTACAATCGACAATCGAGATGGATCATATGGGAATGATAACTGAGTCTGAAGCTCTTCCAGAGGACTATCTACCAAAGAGCCAATGGCACTTCAAAAAATCCCAAACTAAGTATGAAGCTTCCAAAGGATTGATGCCAAGATGGCTAGTATCACTTCACGAAAACTTCAACCGAGTCCAAAATTCGCAGAGGACTAACGCTAGATAAGTCAATGCCACTTCAAGAAAGAACTCCCAAATACGCTCAATCTGCTATGCTTGGTCAACTTTCAGAAGGGTTATCTCCTCTACTCTTCCTCACATGACCTCGTGTTTAGCTCTTGTGTTAGAGGAGGCTCCCAGTTATGCTTATACAACAATTGGATTTTCACTCCCTACTAAAGACTCACATGTCTCTTTTCATGGCCTTGGAGAGTTACCTCTCCAACCTAAGATAAGGCCCTAGCCTGAATTAGTTGGTGGACCCTAAAAAGAAAAAGTCTAATGATTTTTAGATTAAGCATTAATTTTAGTTGGCTTTTTTACTCACAGAAACAAGGACAAAACTCATGATGTTTGTATGACTCAAGAAGAAAAAGCTTTAAGAACGATGTGCTTAATAAACAAATGTGTCCTTCAAATGAAAATATGCAATACACTTCTTTTACGAGCTTTTGAAAATGGAGAAAGATTTATTTTTGTTTGTATGCAAGATCTAAGATTACTTTGAAATGTAGGCCTAAAATGCTCTTCTCTTTTGAATGCCATTGAAAAACATAGTATAAAGGAACTTTGCAAACAAGATTCTTTTCTTTTTGTAAAAAGGCTATTGAAAACTGAAAACAACAACTTTTTCAAAACAAGAAAAATGCATAAAAGACCCGAGTGCTAGAAAATGAGTTATTTTCTTGAAAAAATTAAGAGGTAAGTGAACAAGAGAAGAAACAACCAACAACCAAGATATTTTGTCTTTTTTTGTTACTAAAAAGAGATGAAATGCAACTACAATGCAATTTTGTATTTTCTTTTTATGAAGAAAGGAAAGAATGCAAAGAGGAAGAAAGAAGACAATCTAAGATCATTGAAACACAACAATGAACTGGAAGTATAATCCAACCACTCAAAGACTAACCTTTCAAACCACCTAAAAAATCTTATAGACAAAATGATTAACCAATCAAAGAGCGAGAACTTTTGATCAAAATTTTCAAGTTTACAGAGACTTGATATAACATTCAAAGACAAAAACCAACCAGAGAAGGTTCAAGAAATGTTGAACAACAAACCCATAACTTCTCGGACATCAAAAAATGGCCCTAAAAGCAATTTTCCAGAAGTGTATGTTGTTATGTACACTATGAATAGTGTATGTACGCGACTAAAATTGAAGTGAATCACATATATACATGATTCATACAAAGGCAAAGCATGTATGCCTTAGAAAAAACTCAAAAAAGAGAAATTGCAATTATAAGGAAGGTTATAGAAACTGGAAATAACTTCTGAGGTAGTTAATGCTTGACAACAAGCCCGAAAAATAAGAAAAAAAAGAAATCACAAGATCCCTTGAATCAACCGAAACTAGAAGAAACATCTCTCGAGTATGGTCGCCAGTTCTATTACGATATTTTCAACCCTATGACCTTGGTTCTATGTCACAGTAGATCACAATTGTATGTAAAAGGCTAAAACTACCCTCCAACATACAAATCAATAATGAAATGCTTACTTAGAAGAGAGAAAGAAGGATCGCATACCTTCAATACAAACATTCAATGAAGATCCTTACTCTTGAACTTTTACTTGCTCCAGACTTTAGTCTCTTCCAACCTACAAAAGAAACCAAGTATATACAGCAACAAGGTAGTTATCACATTAAATTATCAAGGAAAAATGTAAATCAAATTCAACATATATGAACTATTTAAACATAATTGCACATATATTGGAGGGAAAAGGAACTATTTTATTAATCATCATGAATAGGTGAGTTACAACTTGATTCTGACTGATGGCACTGCCTTGAAACCAACCACCTGAGCCCCTCCACTAACCCTTCAAGCATCAACTCAACAATGAAGTACTTCCTCACATCACCCATAAGGGATAGGAACACACCCAACGATCATATAGGAGAGAATAAGAGATACTGGAAAGTAAATTTCCAGATCAAGGGATATTACTCATAGATTCAAGGAATAAGGAAGCTTGCAAATGGACAAAATATTCTTGCACCAAGGTTGTCTCTCCTCATCTACACCCCCATAGGTGCTTATATACCATCCTAAAGAGGTTGAGATGGTTGCATTCCATTGTGTATGGGCAATTGGGGGTTTAGGATTGGGAAAAGCTGTAACCCCGCCCAAAAGTATGAAATATTTTTATTTTTCTCAAAATTAAGGGTGTACACGATTTGCACACTAAAAAATAACGTATGTACACGATTTGCACATGGATGAATAGCATACATCAATAAAAATAGTTTTTTTTAAGGTAATTTTGATGAAGGAGATTGGGATTAAGATTTGCAAGCTAAGGAATGGAGTAGGCCATCTCAAAAATGCAGTATAGAGTGTCGATTTGTGATTTAACAATAGGTACGTGTGGACCTTTCCAAACCTCTTTTTCATTGATACCATTGATCTAATATTCTACAATGCTTGCTAAATGATGGGCCAAAGAATAACAACAATAATCTTGCACTCCTCAACTCACAACTTTAAATCTCAACCTGGGGTTCATACAAACTTGAGAGACATTATGCACTATATGCAAACTCCGTACACATGCATCTATCTACCCGAGAAAACCATGTTTATCCAAGGACTACAAAATTTACTTCAACAAGGGAAAATAAATAATAATGAAAAGGAAAGTTGAAATCCAACTTGAAGGAAAAGTTAAAATCGGCTTGAAAGGAAAAATTGAAAAACATATTTAAAGGGATCATATGACCTAGTGATCAATCCTTGCTTATCTTGGTAGTGGAAAGCTAGGATGCGAGACTGCAAGAAGCAGAATGCAAGGCTGCAAATCTAGGTGAGCCGATATGGGTTGTTGATCCAAAATAAGAAAGTAAACATGTTGAAAGACAAAGTTGCATTTACCTAAGTTGTTCAAAGGAAAACATAGAAAATCATACAATACATTATTTTTTGCAAAGATTAAAAAAAGCATGACAAAGCAACTTAATCCCTTTTGAAATAAGACTAAAGTAATCCATGTCTAACATAGTTCTTTTGGTGAAGGAAAAATATCATGAAACTACCTAAAATAGTGTGTTGGAAATTATGCAATAGGAAATATAGTGTTGGTACAGGAAAGGAAAAATTCCATGCTCAACACATAATGCAAGTAAGATAATTGATCAAGATACAAACCAAATATGAACCAAGGAAATGTTGATACAATAAATGCAATGTTGATGTAGGAAATAAATAAATACTATAGGAAATATATAAATGATGAACAATATAATTTATGAATGAAATGAACTAGATAATGTTAAAAGTGAAGGAAATGGAACAAACGTACAAAGGACGCTTGGGTAACCTTGGGTGGTCCCTACCCAAAGATCCTGCAAGGAACCTGTTAGCGATAAAAAATGCACTAGCATTTTTGAAAGAATGATGCCTAATATTGTAGGGAACATTTGACTAGTTTCCCAGGCTCCAAATGAATATTTGAAAGCACCATTGGAAATCTTAGGATTTTTAGATGTCAATCGACTATTTAATCACGCAAAACGGACTCTCCATGACTGAGAAATTTGATTTTGAAAAAAATCTATGCTTTCACCAACGCAAAGGCAGAATTATAACTAGTTAGCTGGTGAAAGCTCCGCCTTTCACCAACTAAGGAGCAGATTTTCGGGTAAATTGGCTGGTGAAAGCCTGTCACGGCCAGAATAGCCAAATTTTCGCCCAGATCAAGATTTTTTGGGTTTGAATGGTTTGAAATCTTCTTCAATACGCTGGTTATGAATTATCAAATCAAAATCTGAAAGCCATTCTTGGAGATGAAAGTCAAAAGGGAATTTTTTGATTAGATTTGGTCATTTTCAAGGGCAAAATGATAGGGATCAAATGACACATCACCCAATTCGAATTTTATCTTTGGAGGACTAAATCAAACAGCCTTGGGAGGCTAAAACTGCACTTCATCAGCAATCTACTATTTTTAGAGATCATTAAATAGGACCTTTCCTATTTTGTTTTGATTTTCATTTCTAGATCCATTTTTATAGGATCTCATCCTACACTTGTTGTATCTGTTTTGATTTGACTATTTTTAGTAAATCTGATCCATCTTTCAAGGATCTAGATTTCATCTTGTAAGGCTATAAAGCCAAAGACATTTGAAGCACTAAGGGGTTCAAACTGGGAGATATTTTGTGCTACTGTATAGACTCTTTTTACAGAAATAAAGTTCAGTTTCCTTTCGTTTTCAATATCAGAAATCCATCTTTCTCTTTATGTACTTTGTTTCAGTTTATTTTAGCTTATGAAGACTGTTATCTCTTTATTAAGCTCGTAGACTTGAAGTAAAGGATTTCTTTCTATCTTGCATTAAGCCCTACATTCAGTTGTATTTGGCAATCAAGAATAGTGTTCTTCATCCCCTCCTTCAATTTACTTGATCTGATTATTGTTTATTGAAAGCACTGTTTCTTTAGATATATGATGAGTGTCTATTACATTGATCATTAAAAACCCCATTGTCCCAAGCATATATACACGTTATTTCTAAGTTACCAAGCATCCTTAGCCTACAACCCTAAGGAGTTTCTTGGAGTGATAACAAATTGGCGTCGTTGTCGGGGAGACGAAATTCAAGCTCTGCTTTCCTGGGAGACGACATAGATCCAACTTTGATGATAGACAAAGCCTGGACATCATTTGGTTGTAATCATCTATTTGGTGACTCCATGAAGGATGAATTCAGTGGCGACTCCATTATTCAGAAATCTGTTGGTGACTCCACTGGTATGACATGAACAGGATCTTAGCCAAGAGGTATGTGTTCTGTGATTTTTCAAGTATTGTTGGTTTCCCTAATCAAGTACCTACTAGAGATGAATGGGAGAACAATATTCCCATATTTCGAGGAGAAGAGTGGGAAGTGCCAGCTAAACATTTGCTAGACTTTCATGATTACATGCATCGGTTGCAGGTAGTGCATGAGGATGTTCAGATCCGGCTCTTTTGTTTTTCATTAGAAGGGATTGCTCGTGATTGGTACCAATCTTTGCCTATTGCTAGTATCAGCTCTTTGGATGATTTTCATGCTGCCTTCCATGTGTTTTGTAAAAGGATATTTCCAGCTAATCTTCTCTATCCTCAATGTTGTCATGAATTTCAATTATTGACTAAAGAATTAGATACTCATGAAGTTGATGTAGAGGATATTCTTCATTATGATCAAGAGATCAATGATTCACACCATGATAACTTTAGTGATGCTTTTGACATCGTATTAAATGCATCCACTGTTTTAGGTTGTCATGAAGATCATATTGTTTCTTCTGAAAAAATTGGAAATGATGAGCAAATTAACAAGACAACAAGTGACAGTTTCAGATCTGTAGAGGTTGATGAGGATAACCTACAAATTCCAGATTTGCAGGGACTGTCTAATCTTCAGCTAGAACATAAGAATCATGATCAAGAATGTGTTGATGTTGTAATTGATACTAGTCATGAGTCTCTTGATCCCAATAACAAAGAAGACCTAAATCCTAGATTTGGATCTGCAGTAGATGAAGAGGGCAGCCTTCATCTTTCAGATGTGCAGACACAGGGGAATTGCAGCAAATATGGAGAAGAAGGTGAGGAGCTGAAAAGTCCAGATCAGCAGTCCATCCTACATGTTTCT
>JASDQU010101286.1:301250-337426 GCA_032191745.1 Picea mariana
TGATTCACACCATGATAACTTTAGTGATGCTTTTGACATCGTATTAAATGCATCCACTGTTTTAGGTTGTCATGAAGATCATATTGTTTCTTCTGAAAAAATTGGAAATGATGAGCAAATTAACAAGACAACAAGTGACAGTTTCAGATCTGTAGAGGTTGATGAGGATAACCTACAAATTCCAGATTTGCAGGGACTGTCTAATCTTCAGCTAGAACATAAGAATCATGATCAAGAATGTGTTGATGTTGTAATTGATACTAGTCATGAGTCTCTTGATCCCAATAACAAAGAAGACCTAAATCCTAGATTTGGATCTGCAGTAGATGAAGAGGGCAGCCTTCATCTTTCAGATGTGCAGACACAGGGGAATTGCAGCAAATATGGAGAAGAAGGTGAGGAGCTGAAAAGTCCAGATCAGCAGTCCATCCTACATGTTTCTTCGGCAAGGGTTGAGCAGCCTGCATTCAACAGTGAGATCAGTAAAGGCAGCTTTCAACATCATTTCAATTTTTAGTTGGATCAGTAGTTCAAAAAGGTATTTATTTGTGAATTCGATGACCCTATTGCTGACTATTTGGATTCTATGAGCAGCATAAACCCAAGGATATTTTTGTCAGAAGAAGATTGKTTTTATCATCTATTTAAACCTCTTTTCTGCATGATATGGCTTCCATTGTTGTTCAAGTCAAGATCAAGCATGATATCAGTAAATCAGTTTCTTACTTGGCTGCATTGGAAATTCAGTTTTACTTGATCAATCTGCCTCTACTGGTTAGAGTAGGAATAGATAGAAAATAAGCTCGTCATAGAGCATGAGATCTTTTTAGTCTAGTAGTTTGCAGCAGGAACTTGTGTTCAACATTTTATTACAGTTTCAATAAGTTGTAGGGATGCATGAGAAGAATTTGGCAAATGCGATGAAGCTGCCCCCTCAAACTGAAAGGGAGTTTCTTCATCCAAAAGTCCCAACCCCAGTATATGGCTCTGTCCTTTCAGATCGCCCTTTTGCCTGTCCTAATGAGGGTTGTGACAAATGCTACATACATGAGTATAAATTAAATCTTCATCTCAGAAGAGAACATGCAGGTTATGCTTTCAAAGAAAATGGAAGGCATGGTATTGATAGTAAAGATGAAATGGATTAAGGAAGTGACCAAGATGCAAATGTAAGGAATCTTCATAGAAAGTTTTTTGAATGCATCTGTTGTCGATTTAAATACGAAAATGAGTTCCAAAGCAATTGTGGAATCAAAACAGCCAAGGAAGGGACATACTCAAGAAGGCACAACAGAGAGCAAAAACCAGACCTGTAAAAGGGACTGGAACATCGTCAAAGCAACCAAAATCTTCTCAGTATAAATGAAGTAAGGAAAATTTTTGAGTTTCTGAAGTTTTGTTGAAGTTACAACTTTTGGTGGCTTGGGCGAACAAATGATTGCTCATTAGCTACCAAAAGGCATACCATCATGGTAGTGCAGGAACGCAGTGGATTGCTGAAGCTGAACCGCTATACTATAGTGTTTCTCCTAAAGATGTAATCATTGCAAAGACTCGGAATGCAGATGACCATATAGCATGGCTTCTTCAACATAACCAACATGACAAAGCATTAGCTTCAATTGAAGCAGGACAAGCCCTAATTGAATTTCTTGATAAGGTAGGGTTATCATACCTTGATCGCTTAATTTCAACAGGGAAATATGCACAAGCAGCAGCTCTATGCCCAAAATTATTTCATGGATCAGTCACTGCGTGGGAAAAATGGGTGTTTGAGTTTGCTCGGCATCGGCAGTTATCAATTTTAATTCCTTATATTTCCACCAACAACCCTCAACTCCGAGATACTGCATATGAGATGGCTCTTCTAGCTCTAGTCACAATTTCAGCTTTTCACAAGCAACTTTTATCCACAATTCACAGTTGGCCATCATCTATATACAGTGCATCCGTTGTAATATCTGCAATAATGTCTTCGAACTCTAGTCCAGTGCACCTTCAAGCACCTGTTCCAGTTCCTAATAGAGTTTATGGTGAAGTGCCTAGTATGTACAGAAAAGAAATGGGGCTTAGGCGGATATTTGTGCAGACAGACATAGGGAATGTTTTGGGCATAGAAGTAGATAGGGATGATAGAGTACAAACAATCAAGAAGAAACTCCAGCTTTCTCTGTGTCTGCCAACTGAGCAGAGTKCCCTCACGTCTGGAGATGTGGTGCCAGAACATGACGCCAATGGAGTGCGAAATTATTCCCCAATTTTGCTGACAAGAGGACTCTACAGATGAAGAGCCATTTGCACCAAACAATCCAAACGGTTTAGTGGGAAGGACACTGGGACAGCCAGGTCTTAAGAGATCCATCAGAGTGGGAGAGACAGGTTTTAGAGAGGTGGCTGCTTACCTGCTCGATCATTGCCACTTTGCATAGGTACCCCCTACAACTCTTGTGAAAGCTACTCATTCAATTTTCAATATGAACAGAAATGTGTTGCCTTGTAAGTCAGAGTCCTTTGCAAAGATTGGATCCCTCCAAAGTTTTTAGCTCCATGAGTACGATATAAGTGAACATGGCACTTCTCGTTTTCCTGTAGGAGCTGTACATAGAATTGGTATTCTCGATATAAGAATTTTGAATACTGACAGGCATGGAGGTAATATTCCCGTCAGAAAGCTGAAAGAGGATAAGCATACTAGTAGTAGAACACAATTTTACATGCAGGTATATGATGCTTTGGGATGACTTTCTTTGCACTTGCATTTATTCGTTGGGATCTGCAAGAAGCTAGCTTGTGGGCATGTCTACCATCCAGAGTGTTTGGAGAAGACGACTTCTGAAACTAACCAAACTTCATAAAAGATTGGAGGTTGTATACGGATCATCAGGAGAATGGCCACGAGTTTTGTGATGTCATTACTAAGCTTGAATGGAATGTGGTTAATTTCCCCTCACATCATGCATTTAGTCCGGACATTATTAATCAGCTCAAACAACCCATAAATCTCTCATCCAGACGTGCTATCAGAGCTCCAGATCCATTCAAGGTGGCTATGAATAGTCGAAACTCCAGTTTGACAAGCGAATTCATCATCCAGATAACTATGGGTGTGGAATGACATGGAGGCCAATCCGACAAATGTGGCATGCGTGACTTCGCAATGCCGTTCACCGCAATCGACTGTAACCATTTCAAGGGAGGAAGAATATAAATTGAAGAAGGATATCTTCCTTCAACACAAATGCAAAAGTAAGTTTTCTCTGCATAATATTACAATGGTCGCGCCAACAGGAGAAATGCACTGCCTATTGAGTTAGCAGGCGAGGTACTTGTTTTTCTGGAGAACAAAATCATAAGGCACGGAGTACCCATTACCCTCCAAGAATTGGGGGTAGTACCAGAGGGACTGTTGTCAAAGCTAACCGTATTGAAGATAAGGAACTAGGGGAATCCTCTAAAATTGGTGGATGTCTCTCAAGCAACAAGTCGTTGTTGCCAAAGTCAGCTTCAGCAGTTCCTAAATTAGATACCTCCAGCTCATCAAACTTGAAGAAGACACACAAGGTGCAGCCAAACTCTGCTGCTTCTGGACAGTCAAGTTCAATACATAATCTATCTGCTAGGTTGGGTTAGAAAGGGCAGGCTAGAGTTGCATTCCATAAGGGAGAACCGAGCACTAGCAGTAGACTTGGTCTATCAGATATATCGAATTTGACAAGCTCCGAAGGATCAACCTCTGACTTGGACTTTCTTCAGGAAATACCAACTTCTTCTATGAGTAGAAGCCTCTTTCGTAGTGGTTCTACTGTGGAAAGGAAAGATAATCGAGTTGTTTCTAAACAGACAGGGAAGTTGGAATGATCTGGAGTTATTGAATGTAAACAGCAGTTTTCAGATTTAATGTATGGGGAACATGAACATAATTGGACTGGCATAGAGGAAAATGGGACTAGGAACATAGGAGCAGATCCTTCTCTGAGATATGGGCTCATGAACAATGCAGCAGGTCTGTCAATTTCTGAAAATGATCATGAATCTACCTCTGATGATTCTTTTGTCTCTGCCCCATCAGTGGCTAAAGATCTATTTGATGTGGATGTTGCTAGTAGCAGTGTTGTGGGGTATCAACAGGGATGGGTACGACTTTGAATGTAGCTAAACCTAAGAAGGGCTCAACAGTAGCCATATTTTGACTCGGGTGGATATTCAAAGGAATAAATTCAGTTTTTACAGAAGTAGATGGAACGTGAGGAGCGTCCCGTTTTGCCTCTTTTCATTTCGGCAACAACGGAAGCAGGCAAATTAATCCGGATGAGCTTCATCAAATCTGCCAAGAATTTGGTATTGTTGAGCTTGAGGGAATGATCTAAGAGTCGATCAAGAAATTTCCATATGCCCTAACAAGAAGATCCTTCTTGCGCTGCTATCAAATTCCTGCCATAGATAACAACAGTTGTGCATTTGGATTTCCTTTTGTATGCTTTGCAGCTGTGGTGTCGTTGCTTAAATTATTTTGATATCTCTAATTTTTTTTTTCCTCGCTTGCTTGGCATATCGATTCTTGAATCAAGCATTGCATGTCACCTGAGGTTCAAACATCAAGTGTCAACAACATTTTATCGAGCATCTGCTGAAGAATCTAACACTCTATGCAGGATCATTGTTGCTCTGCATTATTTTCTTCTCAAAGATAAAACAGAACTTTCACTAGCATAGAGGGCAGAATTATAACCAGTTAGTTGATGAAAGACAGAGCTTTCACCATTTAATTAACAAATCTCAAGGTGGAATAGCTGGCGAAATCTGAGACTAGCCAGTGAAGGTGTATCTTTGCCCAGATCAAATTTTTTCTCAACCAAACATCCTGAAAATAGTTTCTAAAGATGCATATTGAATGTACACATCAAATTCAAGATCCAGATTTGATAAAAAGGATGTTTGAAGAGGTGCCAAAGTCAGATTAGACACCTATTTTTTGGGGCACAGAATCAGTTGTTTTTGCCAAAGATAGCAAATTCAATTCTATCATGATCAAAGCACATCTGCGAGCCTTGGAAGGCTATCTGCACATATCAGAGGATCTAAAAATGCTTTGTATCTGAAGTTGTTGTTGTATTGATACACGATCCAGAAAAGGTTTACAGAGACATGGTTGCAACCGGCCACACCCTCTGTTGGTGGCTTCACAGCCTGAGTTTTTATCATTACTGTAGACTTATCTGTGGCTTCTTTATGATCTTCCACACAATCCAGTGGATTTTTGGTTTACTGTAGTCCTTGATCCTGCTTCTATACCTTATGTAAATGCTAGTGGTGGTGCAACTTGGTTTCCTCATTGTGTTTCTGGAAGGCTGAAATATGCAATTGGTGAAAATCCTCATGTCTCTCCTAATCATGGAAGATAGTCATGGTGGATGTGCCTGTTGGCCTCATACTGAGAATTGGGAGCGCTGTAAACAGAGAGAGGAGCTTCGCCTAGCAAGCCCTGAGGTCTTTGTACTCTTGCAGGTAATCGAGATTCATCAAATTTTGATTTTTGGGTAAGTTTCTGTTTTCGGTGGTTTAGGCGAGCCTGTGTGTGCTCATTAACCACCGAAAAGGCTGAATGACTCCATGGCCCAATACTAAAGGCACAAGGTCTGTTAGGTTCTTGGCGACCTCACAGGGAGGTATCCATCCCAGTTGGAGCCATATGTTAGCGATCAAAAATGCACTGACATTTTTGAAAGAATGATTCCTAATATTGTAGGGAACATTTGACTAGCTTCCTGGGCTCCAAATGTAGATTTGAAAGCACCATTGGAAAGATTAGGATTTGTATATGTCAATCGACTATTTAAGCACGCAAAACGGACTCTCCATGACTGAGAAATTTGAGTTTTAAAACAATATGTGCTTTCACCAGCGCAAAAGGCAGAATTATAACTAGTTAGCTGGTGAAAGCTCCGCCTTTCACCAGCTAAGGAGCATATTTTCGGGTAAATTAGCTGGTGAAATCCTGTCACGGCCAGAATAGCCAAATTTTCGCCCAGATCAGGATTTTTTGGGTTTGAATGGTTTGAAATCTTCTTCAATAAGCTGGTTATGAATTATCAAATCAAAATCTAAAAGCCATTCTTGGAGATGAAAGTCAAAAGGGAATTTTTTGATTAAATTTGGTCATTTTCAAGGGCAAAATGATAGGGATCAAATGACACATCACCCAATTCGAATTTTATCTTTGGAGGACCAAATCAAACAGCCTTGGGAGGCTAAAACTGCACTTCATCAACAATCTACTATTTTTAGAGTTCATTAAATAGGACCTTTCCTATTTTGTTTTGATTTTCATTTCTAGATCCATTTTTATAGGATCTCATCCTACACTTGTTGTATCTGTTTTGATTTTACTATTTTTAGTAAATCTGATCCATCTTTCAAGGATCTAGATTTCATCTTGTAAGGCTATAAAGCCAAAGACATTTGAAGTACTAAGGGGTTCTAATTGGGAGATATTTTGTGCTACTGTATAGACTCTTTTTACAGAAATAAAGTTCAGTTTCCTTTCATTTTCAATATCAGAAATCCATCTTTCCCTTTCTGTACTTTGTTTCAGTTTATTTTAGCTTATGAAGATTGTTATCTCTTTATTAAGCTCATAGACTTGAAGTAAAGGATTTCTTTCTATCTTGCATTAAGCCCTACATTCAGTTGTATTTGGCAATCAAGAATAGTGTTCTTCATCCCCTCCTTCAATTTACTTGATCTGATTATTGTTTATTGAAAGCACTGTTTCTTTAGATATATGATGAGTGTCTATTACATTGATCATTAAAAAACCCATTGTCCCAAGCACATATACACATTATTTCTAAGTTACCAAGCATCCTTAGCCTACAACCCTAAGGAGTTTCTTGGAGTGATAACAGAACCTTAATAACTAATAATGATAGCAAATATGAAAGTGAAACCTCTTAATTAGCATAATATCTCAAAAACAGAAATGCATCTCAAGGAAATTCAAGTTCTCTAGGAATATCAAATTCTTAAAAAAAATAACTAACTCCCTAGGGATGGCCCCTAGCTTCTACTTATACTAATTGGTTACATTATTTATCCCTTCAATCACTCCTTGATTGAAGAGCTTGTGTCCCTAGGATCCCTATAATTAGGGTCGTCAATTATAGGGATCAAATCACTTGACATATTGTTTCTCTTGATTCAACGGTTTGAATGGATCAGGCTAGATATAGTGTCTTGAAGGATTGGCAACCTATGGAGGAGGATGAGGGTACACAATCCCCCTTTTTCCTCAAGCCATGTTAGAGTAGGAGTACTTCCCTAATTCGACCTACTTGGAGCATGGTTGGGAGGCATGCAAATATTCATAATACCATGAAAACAAGAGCTAAAATCATATACAACACATACATTATCAATTGGCATATTCCATTCATCAATTAATTTCACAAAGCCATATTCGTATATTAATCATGGTCAAAAATATGTTTATGAGATACAAAAGGTGATCCTAAATGTATCAAAGATGGGCCTTATTATCTACAATGGATAGGCCCGTCATCACCCCCCAACTTAGAGTCTTGCACACCCATGTGCAACCAAAAAATGATAGAAGTCCTATCGTTACATCCTCTTTTGTTGAATTATTGTTGTTGTTCCATCTACGTCTACCTTAAAACCCATGGTATATACCTGGCAATGGCACCTTGGCTATGGTATCCTACATTCTTCACAATTTCCTTCCATTATGTTATTTTTTCCTTATTCAATGTTGTTGGTGGTGAAAGTTGTAATAGGAGAGGTGGCTTGAGCCTCAACCTAATCCATTTTAACTTGAGTCTCCTTAGGCATTCCTTGCATAGCTGTACCCCCAAAAGGGCAACTTGCATGTTACTAGGTGAGTGAGGCTCTCTTATTTGGAGACCATGTGCCAATGATTTCCACCTCCTTTGCCAAGCTTGGGCTACTTGTTCACCTAAAAGTCTCATGGTGTCTTCAAAGTGGAAAATTTCCCCTCATGTTTCTTTTCTAGGATGGCGGGAAAACTCTACATATGATGTGAGTGTTTCATGGTTGGCCATGAACTCTCCTAGCTTGGAAAACTCAACTTTGACCATCAAAGGGTTGTTTAATTCTTCCTCCTTGTATTTTTGCAGGTCATTGGCCCTCAATTCTTCATGATGGAGCCAGGAAGATAAAGCTCTTAACTAGACATCCCCTACATATGGAATTCAATTCCATTTGTAGGGGCGTGGTAGAGAAAGGTTGTGCCAACAAAATTCACACAACTAATGTCTTGTTTCCTCATTACCTTCTTGGTGTACATCCACAAACTCTTAGGGGTTGTCTATTTTGAAGGAGACTTGATGTGATAGACCGTGCATCTCAAATTTGTACCATTACTCCATGAGGAAAAGACTTTAGACCTTTGTAGGTTGTCTAAAGTTCATTGTGTCTTCTAAAATTTGAGCCATCTTGGATATAGATGCCTCCATCACCTCTACCCTACAAATTTGGCCAACTAAATGTTTTCTGATTCTGGCCAGTTCTTACTCAAAGATTTTTTTTTAAACTCAAGTTATTTCGTGTTGTCTATCCCTCGCATTCTCATAATTAGAATTTTTTCTTATAGATGATGAAGTTGTTGCTCCACATCTTCTGTATTGTCCTATGCTTGTTCTTTCTTACTCGTTTAACCTCTACTGAGATTTTCCATCTAAGGGCTTCAACCATGGCTTCCTCTATCTCACTCAAAGTGAGCTGCAAAACTGAATATGTGGGTGGTGTTGCTACTTTTTCTTCCTTTGGTGCCCTTGATGGGATCTTTGTAGCATTGGGGGAGTCATACAAGTGTACGATAGAAAACGGTATTGGTGTTATCATCTTATGAGTTATCTCGGACCTAGTCCTTGCTCTCCTAGATGATTGTACAACTCTCTCTGAAGCTAGTGTCTATTGTTTGATTTTCTCAGGGGTCCCCATCTTGATGAGGGTAGTTGCCACTTCCTTGTGTACCTTTTCCACTTTTATCTTCTTCTTGATTGGATTCGTTTTGGGGGTTTCTATCTTCCCAACCTTCTTTTTCCTTCTTACATCCCTTTTAGGGCTTGGTTCTTGGGAAATTTTTTGGGAACTTAGGTAGTTATGCCTATCCATTCTTATGAATTCCTACCATGGCATCTTGAAAAATTGTTTATTCAAGGCTTCACAGACCAACAATTTTATGAGGCCATGGTGACCCAAGGCCTCCTCCTCACCTTTCTTAAATTTTTTGCTCATTATTTAAGGACTGTAGAAGAAAGTAAGGAACGATCAAGTTCTCTTCAAGTTTTTGATGGAATAAATGCCTAAGCTAGTGCAAAAACCTGAAGTGGTATGCATAAATTTCACTTAAACTCCCTTCACAAGTGATTTATTTGAGTAAGTGGTATGCCACCTTATGCCATGGGTCTAGTGCATTCTCTCATTTAACCCCATTTTTATCCTCCTCATTTTCCTCATAACTAAAGAAGAACAACTTTTTGGCATCTACGGTTGGTTATCTTTCATCCCTGTCCCATGGGAAATCCTGACATTGTGTTGATGCTAACTTCATTTAATTGCAATTGTAACCCTTGATTGTAGTAATGTGCTCATGTAATCTAGATTATAAATGGAACGAAATGAAATTCAGATTTATAACAAAATCACAGAGATACAACGAAAATTGGATTCTATAAATAAATGAATTGTGTTGAACTGTAAACAAATGCATAATGAAACAAACTCGCTCGAATGGTGGTTGTTGATCTCTGAGAAGAGATGTGATGGCTACGTGTGTTCTCCAAAGCACATTAAAATGAGGCCAAAAAGCCTTTTTTATGATAAAGAAGCAATGAGAAAAACTTAAACATCCAAAAACCTAACCCTAAGAGATGAAACTCCAAAAGGTTGGTGGGCCCCGATGGGGTTGGTTGGTACGCCAACTTCCCGAGGTCGTAAATATTGCATACGATATTCGTTTGGTGCACTCGATAGCCCATTGGAAAGTTCTAGACAAGAAGTACACATTTCAATTGAACCACATGATGCCTTTGACTATCGTCTGGGTGTTGTCGCGCCCAGAAAATGCTATTTAGGGCCTCAAAACGGCCCTGAAAGTTCAAGATCCGAAAAAGTGTAGAAAAACTGCCAAAATGGAAAATTGTGCTTTGATCCAGTGGAATAGATGGGTGGCCACCAATATCCACCTGTATCATCATGCTCCCCAATATTTTGGAAGTTAAGTGCAAATTCAAGTGCCACTTTGTCATCATACCCTTGGAATCTATCAAAATACACAAGCCAATTGGACTATTGAAATATTTCCACCACCTCACAGTTGTTATATACCCTATACGTGTCAGTGGGATCCCTTCTATTGAAGCCTCCTCCCATGGTTTTTCAAATAAACTGCTCTATCTAGACTGTATGAAACTTTTCCTAGCTCAAAAAACTCATAAAATGTAAATCAGAGAATGCTTGGATTCTTTGTGTTTTTTTAGATGAGAAAAACAAAGTGAAGGATATAGAATGGTTAATTATAGGTGAGGATGGATGAATACCCTACACATGCTATGTCAGACTATGACTTGTAGGAATAGGGGACTATGATTCTGAAGGGTACTATCTCAAGCTCAAAAACAATTATGATGGTGGAGTGACTGAGATGTTTTTTTTGTTATTTTTTATAGCAAGGGTAAAAAAAATTGTCACTGAGCCCAAGGTAAGTATAGGGATTTTGGGCAGGTGGAGTTGGGATTGGAAGAATACTGGAAAACCTTGTCCCAATTTTATAATTTTTTAACTTCAAAACAACAACATGAGATTCCTTGGTTGACTAGTGAATGATAATAAGAAGAAAATAGTAGGGTCAAGAGTTGATGTAATAAATTTTAGAGATGAAACAACTTGACTAAGGTGGCATCCTGTAGCATTTCCTCACAAAAATAGTGTACCAACCAGTAATTAGGGTAAAGAGAAGAAGGAGGGTTTTAGAGCATCGAGCTACATAGTCTTATAAAAACCTCTGAGCATACACACATACATGCTTTTGTGGAGAAATCCATGGGATACACAACCCTATAGCAAACTAATGGGAAATATTCTCAAGCTATGACACATATTAGAGGGTATGATGAAAGGATAAAATTTTTTGTGTTGCTCTGTTACTAAACTTTCCTTGTAATTGTTGTCGATAGCTAATACCAACTATTCTAATGCTTGAGCTCAAACCCTGTAGATTTTCGTTATACCAACTTCGTGTCCTTTATTCTAGGTTGGTTGTTTGTATGATTTGATGTATTAGAGTTCTCTTGTATGAAGGAGATCATGGAAATGATTTGCATAGGAGGTCAAGGTTGTTGATATTATGGTAGCTGCGGGAGGTATTAACCTCCATGTGTACCCTTTGACAAGACTAGAATATTCCAGGAAGTAAGAGAAACCCTAAAACGTTGGATAATAACCCTAGGAGAAAAGTCGACTCAAGAGAATATTTAATATTGAGTTATTAGCCTCTAGAAAGAGAAGTCGGCCCAGTCAAGTGAGATAGAGCAATATAAATAGAGGGCGCTAGAGCTCATTTTTCACTTTCACTCTCACAATTGCATAAGGACTAGTGGTGCGCAACTTTGGAGAGGGAGTGCAAATGTAGCTGCTGCAACTGGCATTTTTGGTTTTGGTTGGACTTTCTCTTAGTTATGGTTTGGACTTTCTCTTGGTTATGGTTTGGAATTTCTCTTGGTTATGGTTTGGGCTTTATGTTTAGTTTATGGTTATTCTTTCTTGGTGCGCTACCCTTGGAGAAAGGTGTGATAGCCTTGGTTGGCTATTGGTCAGCTACAAGAATTATTATGTCTGTCAAGGTTAAGGTGCTCGGGGGTGACCTTTGTGTCTATGGTTGGGTGACAATATTGTTATATTGTCTATGGAAAAATGAGCACATCCCTTTATTTCTAATAGGTTATGGGCCCACACTATCTTCAAATAGTCTAACCACAGGAAGATAGAATGAGAAGTTATTTGTTAAGCTCGTTATCGCACCAATTACAGTTGTAGCTAGGTTTTCTGATTATGCAGCAACAACAAACCCTAACCCTTGTGTTTGGGCACTTCTGGTGAAGCATTTGACCTAATTACTTGACATCCTAGTGTGCCCTAGCCTAGTGCACCTCTTGGTACTCTTAGCCAACAAAAACGTCAGGTTTGAATCTTTGATCAAGGTCAAAGTAAAAGGTTGACTTCTAGTCAAATTGATTTTGTGGTCAAAGTTGAAATTTTAGAGTTTCTAGATTGTTCTAATCATTGACTCTTCTGATTGAGTTTCCAATATATTCTTGCCAAGATGGTATCTAGTTTCAGATTGGAAGACAAGTTGGATGGTGCTACAAGGTTTCAAAGGTATGCACTTGTATATGCTATCTAAGTTATATCATCTGGAAAAACATGAGTGTGTTTGTAAGGAAAGTACTAGAGATATTGTCCAAGTTGTATTCTTGGATTCAGTGCATTCAAAAGAACAAGTGCACCCTACATAGCAGTTAAGGCTTCAGGTTCCAGGTTTGATTAAATTGTTAAGCTTCAAATTTGTGTATATCAAAGGTGATAGTTACTACATTACAAATTGTGAAAGCAATCTTTGAAAGATTCTATTATTGCTAGGTGCGATGAATACTCGACTGCATATGAATACTATTGATATAAATGCTTATTGTACTTGTTTGCAAGTTGAAATAACATCTCCTCTAGATATATATTCTTGTATGTTCTTGTTTCTCTTGTTCCTGGAAGGTACCCTTGTGAAATATGTTTGATGAACAATCCTTGCAGAAGCTGTCATAGAAGAAGTTTATAAGGATGGCACAGCTGCCAAATGGGAAAAAATCAGAACACACAGAAAAAAAACTTAAACAGACTCGAAGGAAGTCAGAAATCAAAAGGAAACCATAACATGCTTGTGACACTTTGTAGAAAACAAAGAGAGATGCAGCAGATGAAAGCATGGACTCTCTCAGATGGAAGGACCTGATCACAGAATTCCAAAGGAAGAGTATGCATACTATTCATTCAGGCATGAAGCTAGGATTAGGAGGGAGCTAATCCCCAACGATATGATCCATTGAAGAATCTGTGAATACCATGAATTATCTGTCCATGTTCTTCACTGGAAGTACCAGTCATGATAAACAACATGTGTTGAGTTTGACTCTAGAAGAACTCTTCTTTGAAATGAAGCCTTGAATATCCTTGGTTGTCCATCTACATTTAAGTTCCTATGGTGGAAGGTTAGATTCTTCAGGAAAGAAGGGCGTGTAATCTGTAGAAGATTCCATGGACTCCAACATTGAAGATAAACATGAGGAAGAACATGAAGATTCCAAGAAAGAAAGAAAATTCAGAACAACCAATTGAACTAGTTTGAACCCAGTAGAAGTAGTCAAGCAGAAGGAATGGCGTGATGAAGTACAATGTATGTGAGAAATTGTGAAAAGGACTTAAGCGTTTATAGATACAAGGCAAGACTCGAGGCTAGAGGGTTCTCCCAATAGGAGGGAGAATACTACGAGGACAACTTGTTATAGTAACCAAATATACCTCTACCTGAGCCATTATATCTCCTTCAATATCCATGTGTTGGAGTTTACATAAGATGAATGTAAAGAATTTTCTTCTCCACAGAGTAATTCAAGAACAAGCGTATGTAGAGAAACCTCAAGGTTTTTAGGTATACCAGAAAGAGACCCTTGTATGAAGATGGAAGAAGACCTTGTATGGATTCAAGAAAACTTGGTGCAGGGCCTCTCATGTACAACAGAAGTATGGTGAAAACTTCCTATGATAGAGGAAGTATATTTAAATGGTTCTTCAAAAGTCCAAGATGATGGATTGAAAATCCATGGAAAACTCCCATGATGATAGATCTGAAGAAGTTGAGAGACTTTGATCCAATATCCCATCTCTGTATCGACAATAGATTGGCTCGTTAATGTATTTGGAGAATACTCAACCAGATATCTTCCTTTTGGGACGTTTGAGTTATGATATACAACTGCATGGATTTATCGATTCAGATTGGATAGGGAGTGCAGATGACAAAAGAAGTGCTACTTGGATATGTTTCAGTTTGAGCTTTGCCACGATGTTATGGGCTAGCAAGAAACATAAGTCTGTTGCACTCAGCACTGCAGAAGCAAAGTATATTACAGTTTGTGATGCTTGTATGGAAGCAGTGTGGCTCTATAAGCTGGTTTCTTAACTGTCTGATCAGGTGTTGAATTCGATCATGATATATTTTGATGATCAGAGCTATGTGAAGATTTCAGAGAACCCGTTTTTCATGGCAGGTCGAAGCACATTGAGATCAAGTATTATATTCTCTGTGATAAAGTCCAGAGGGGAGAAGTGGTTCTGCAGTATATCTCCATAGATGAGTAGATAACATATATTTTGGTAAATCCTTTGTCCAAGATGAAAATATTGCTTACTTAAGGGAAAAGTTGGGGCTCCTGGAGATGACTTCCTTATTGAAAAAGGAAGATATTACTCCCAGGTTGGGAGGTAACACTCATATGTTATTGATTTATAGGAAGTCATTTTCCAGTTCGGAAAATGGTCCAGGTTGGGAAATCACCTTCCAGTCCATAAAGTGGCCCAATATTTCTGGTGGACAGGCATTTTCTAGTTCAGAAAATGGTCCAGATCGAACAATCATTTTCATAATGAAAATCGTCTGATAGATTGTTGATACACCATAGAGAGTGATTCCCCTTGTGGACAGTGTGGGGGAAAGTTCTAAGACAATCATTCTTCTTGGCAATCAATTTGAGTAGTGGTCAAGTAGAATGGTCTGCCTCACTGGGTAGTCATTCTTTCAAAGTTCACAGTTGTGAGTAGTTTCGAAGAATGGTCCATTTTGGAGGTTGGTGCAGGACAATCATTTCCATAGGAAATGGTCCGGACATTCATTCCCTAGGGAAAACTCATTCTCCCCATGCTGCACTGCGATTAGTGCTAAAAGAGTGGCCTAGTTGGGTGAATAGTCTAGGTTCAACAATCAAGGACAAGCATTCCCTAAGGCAGACTCATTCTCTCTAGGTTGCACTATGATTAGTGCTGGAGGAATGGCCCAGTTAGGTGAATGGTTTAGGCTCAGAAATTAGGGATAGTTATTCTTCTATGCTTGGGAATAATATTCCAAATAGCCCATGGCTGATGTTTTACTTTTTGAGGGTAGATTCTCTTCCATATCTCACAAATGTGAGTGGAAGAATGGACCAGATGACTCAATTTGTATCATGATATTCTTATGCAGGTTGACATCAGATGTTGTGATTGTTGTGGAGACTGTATGTCTCTGGAAATTAGTTGTATGCTACTGTGGTGGATGTGTTCCATTGGTTGTGACTATGTGTCACTAGTTAGTAGTCGTGTGCTACTAGGTTTGGTTGAGTACCACTGGATAGTACTTGTGTACTACTATGGATATACACAATTGTGTTCTATTCAATGGCATTGTTTTGATTGTCGTGGAGACTACCATTAGTGTTGGAGATGATTTTTATCTAGATGGATAGTTAGTGTGTTGATGGACAGACATTATCCAGGCGGATAATGGTCCAGGCAAGACTAATTACTGGTGGACATACATTCTCCCTGTGGACAATGGTCCAGGTTGACAAATTGTTGATGTACCCTGGACAATTATTCTAGGACATATGTCCGGATTAGAAGAATGGTTTGCCTCTTTGAGTTCACAGCAGTGACCATATTGGTATAGGACAAACATTTTCCATGAGTTCACTGTAGTGGCTGGAGGGAAAATGGTCCAGGATAGTTATTCCTCTAGGACCTATGTCTGGATTAGAAGAATAGTCCTTGTAGCCCATGGCGTGGCTTCCAACATCTGTTGGAACAATTATTCTTCTGGGACATATGTCCAGATTAGAAGAATAGTTCTTGCATCACTCTTTGGAGTGAGTGACTTATTCAGCATCATGCCTGATTACTCAGATGGAGTATAGATTCGAGAGATGATGCAGTTGATCCTATCAGATGATACTGATAGTGATGATGTTTCTTGTGAGTCGATCTACATGATCATGAGATAACCTGTGTGGCTATGATGATGTTATCAGTTGAATGGTTTGTGTGTTCTCAATACAATTACCTTTAATACATCCCTAGCTAGGAGGGAGTGTTTATATTATTGTAGCTACGGGAGGTATTAACCTCCACGTGTAACCTTTGACAAGAGAAACCCCAAAACGTTGGATAATAACCCTAGGAGACAAGTCGGCTCGAGAGAATATTTAATATTGAGTTATTAGCCTCCAGAAAGAGAAGTCGGCCCAGTCAAGTGAGATAGAGCAGTATAAATAGAGGGCGCTAGAGTTCATTTGTCACTCTCACTCTCACAACTGCATAAGGACTAGTGGTGCACAAGTTTGGAGAGGGAGTGTAGTTGTAGTTGTTGCAACTAGCATTTTTGGTTTTAGTTGGACTTTCTCTTGGTTATGGTTTGGAATTTCTACTTAGTTTCTGGTTATTCTTGCTTGGTGCACCACCCTTGGAGCAAGGTGTGCTAGCCTTGGTTGGCTATTGGTCTGCTACCAGAATTATTCTGTCTATCAAGGTTAAGGTGCTTGGGGGTGGCCTTTGTGCCTATGGTTGGGTGACAATATCGCTATATTGTATATGGAAAAACGAGCACATCCCTTTATTTCTAACAAAGGTTCCCTTAACTCTAGTTCAAAAGGTTGGCACAATCACTAATGTTACTTCTATCATTATTACTACCTTTTTTTATCATGAGTTTCCCATTGGCCAATTTTGTCATCACCTGTCAAATAGCGTTGCCAACTTAACCTTGCAGTGATGCACTTCAACATACCTAAGTGACCCCATTCCCCATGTGGAGTGATTGTTTTTGTTTTTAACCAAGAAAATATTTGGTTGGCAATGAAAAGAGTGAATAAAATGAAATCGAAGACAAAGGAGTGAATTAACTGATTTATCTTGGTTGAGTTGTTGCATGGATTGTTTTGATGCTACAAATATCCCTTTTTGTCTTTTATGAGTCCTTGTTGTGCTTGTTGTGTTGAAATATTGAAGTTGTATTGTCTCCTATAGTCTCATGTACGGTTGTAGGGGATCCTATAGAAGTCTAGATGCGGTCGAAAAGTTGCTTTTGGTGACTGGGACTTTGGTTGGAGAGGTGTAACAAAACCTTTCAATTCTTTCTATACCCTTGAAACTCTAAAAAATTGAAACTATGAGATGTTTCAGCGCTTCTCATAGCTTCCTATAACATGATTGCATGTTACAGTTTTCATCAAGAGTCATATAGCTTCCATTAGTAGTGTATGAAGTTGTTCCTATATCTTCATGTAACACTTGCACAGTCTTGTGTTTTTAGTTTCCCAATGTGGATAAGGATAAATTATGATGGTAGGGAATGATGGATAAGGTATGGAATTTTTATTGGAGTGGGTGGTTCACAAAAATCGAGTGTTATGTATGAAATGTGGCCATTGGGTGGATTCTAGGGTTTGCAAAAATGACAAGGTTAATGAGTGGTATGATGGAAATAAAATGAAAGGTATAAATGGAGGTATGGTAATGATTGCATATCATTCTTTATATGCTTTCAATGTTGCAATTCTATCATCTCCTCTATTTTTTAAAATGATATTTATAATTGTGAAAAATTGCATTCTTCTACAAAATCATGTAGGTTGCAGTTTTGAGACTTTAACCTTATTGCACTATGCTTGGTTGATTATGTTGACATTATTTCCTTATGTTGCTATGTGAGATGTCTTCTTAGTCTTTCGGGATTGATGGAATTGACTTATTATCTCTTGTACATGTGGATATCTCGAGAAGACTTACTATACACAATACATGCAAAGTTCTTGTATATTGAGTAGAATAACACAGAATTGTTGTCACAGGCTGAGTATATATGTTGAACACTACAAACTTTTCTTCAAAGGTTGTGGATTATTTTTAATGACTTCATGTTGCTTGAATGTGTTGTTGGTGTTGTCAAGCATCTTGTGAAACAAATCCAAAAGGATGCTCTATATTACTTGTACTGAAGCGTTATGGCGCACTTGCATATGCTTTATATTTCTGATATTTAAGTATTATGGGCACATCTGTATAGGCTTTGTATTGCTTGTATTGAAGTATTGTGAGAAATCTTGTAGACGATTTCGTTATTTGTTGAGTTTTGACCCATCCGTTTGTGTCATATTGTTATAACATTAATGCTTGTATATGAAATATGTAGTACAATCCTTTTCTTGACAACAATGTATGGACAAAAATGTTGTTGTTGTTCTTAGGTTGAGTAGTGTTGATGTATGAACTAGTGGTGATGGGTCAAGCTGTCCATGAACCCCTTGCTATGAATATTGCTTCAAGTTGATCATCAAAATATATTGTATGTAGAGACATGAAGATGGATCTTCTTGATGGTTGTAGAATGTGAAATATTCACACAAACCAAGAGTTGCAATATGACCTTGGTCTTGGTTGAAGTTTTTCAGGCTCAACAAACCTTGAGATAGACAAATAGATGTAATATTCTTGTTGAGTCTAAATATTTTTACTCTTTGCATGTTGACCATTGAACTTGAGATGTTGTATTCTCCTTTGCTAAAAAAAAATAATGTTGGCTTCTTAACCTTAGATGTTGTCTTCTAAAGATGTCGTAGCCCCCTTTGTTCTGTGGAAAATTGTATTTTGGAAAATGTTTGCAAATGTTATGAATTGCCATCTTTCTCATGTAACACAGTCTACTTGAATGTTATCTAAAGCATGCTAATTCTAGAACTTGGAATTCATGTTGTGAAGCATGGCTTACTTGTTCCTGTAAGCTAGAAATCTATGAATGAAGATGATGAATACGCAATGTACAACTATTGGAGGTGATGTTAAAACTATTGGTATGTTGTTGAGTTGGGTAATGATGATGATGATGATGATGGAAGATATGATAAGTTATGAAGACATGAAATATGATGATGATGACGGAAGATATGAAAAGTTATGAAGACATGTAATATGACGATGATGATGACAACGACTTTGTATTATCTAATGGTACCACTTGGAATACCACCATAGGATTCATACCCTATGAGTTGGGTTTATGCAATAAAGTTGTGTTTCCTATTGAATTTGAAATTTCCACACTTATGATAGCTTGAACAAGTATCCGTTGATATAGGTGTAGGTGGCACTTTTCTTGATAATTTTGCATCATTTCCTATCGGAGAAATGTTGAGGAAATCTCCCCATAGCTAAATAGTTAGCTAAGTCAATGAACCAAGGGGTTTCTACTGAAATTGCAAAGAGATGTTCATATGGAAATTTGTCATCGAGCACCGCATTATCTACAATATTGGTTAATCTTGATCAAAAATCTTGCAACAATTGTTTTCCAATCCTGACAAATACAGTGAGATCAAATTATTGTAATAATAAAAGACATCTCATAATCCTACAATTGATGATAGGTTTCTTCATCGAATACATAATGGCAACATGATGTGTATCCAAAAAGATTGGATACCCAATGATATAATGCCTAAACTTATTAATGGCTTAAGCTGCTGCAAGGAACTCTTTCTCAATGTCTATATAATTCAACTCTGCATCAGACAAATTTTTTCTAACAAAATAAATTTCAAAAGAAATTTTATCTTGTCTCTATCCCCAAACTGACCCTATGGCCCTATCAGATGCATCAATATGAATGTGCAGAGGGATGTCCCACCCAAGGCCTTACATTTCAAGGGATGTTATGAGTTTTACTTTAATGGATACAAATGTTATTTTGCATGTTGGTGTCCAACAATATTCGTTTTCCTTGGAAAAAAAAGTGGACAAAGGAGAGGCTAGATTGTTGAAATATTTTATGAACCTCTTGTAGTATCCTACATATCCAAGGAAACTTCTTGCATCTTTTTTATCTTCGGGTGTAGGCAATATTTACTTTGCTATACTTCAATCCCCTTCGAGGAGATATGGTGACCCAAGACAACCCTATCACTCATAAGGATGTTACATTTCTTGTGGTTGAGTGAGAGCTTCATTTCTTCACACCTCTTCAGTACTTTTCCAAGGTTGGTCAAGGCTTCCTTAAAAAAGTTTTCATAAGTGTGAAGTCATCCATGCAGATTCCTATAGTGTCATGGATGACGATTGAAAATATGATTAATGCAACTCTTTGAAAATTTGTAGGAGAATTGCAAAGGCTAAAAGGAAGAAGCTTGCAGGAAAATGTGCTCCAAGGACAAGTAAAGGTGATTTTATCTCGTTTCTCATGGTTGATTTGAATCTGATTGTATCCACTAAATCCATCTAATAATGAGAAGTACTTTTTGCATGCTAAGACATCTAGTACTTGGTCAATGAAAGGCAAGGGGAATTGGTCTTTCCTAGTGGATTTATTGAGTTCTATGTAATCCACACATACTCTCCATTTTCCATTCTTCTTTGGCACAATAACCAAGGGTGAGACCCATTCACTATCGAAAAATATGACAGATGAATCATGCATCCAAGATTTTTTGTAATGCTTCTTTGACAATGTCTTTTATAGTAGGGTTCATTCTCCTTTGAGGTTTCCTAATGGCTATACAATAATCCTTGATGTAGATATGATGAGTGCAAATGTCTAGATGGATTCCCTTCATGTCCTTGTAATCCCATGCAAAACCTGCAGTATGATTCCAAAGGACAACCAACAATTGTTTCTCCAGTTCATTAGTTAAACTAGTGTTGATTTTATGAGTTTTTGAGTGGTAGATATCCACTATTATGACTGTTATTTTGTCAATCTTAGCAGTGAGAAAATTTTCCATAAATCCTCTTTCAAATCAAGAGAAGCTCCAAGCTGATGTGGCTATTCTTAGTCATCAAAAACATCAAATTTTATAGTAACAAGGTACACATTTTGTATAAAGTATGATATGAAGGTGTCTTCATCTGAGTTTGGCTTCACTAAGGTTCTTTCAATGGTTTGGAGAGAATAAAGATTGGTCTGAAGTATTTCCTCTTCATCATCTTCTTCTTCTACCCACGTAGGAATGTCTTCTTCAATCAATGGATTGGCAGGGGGTAGAGGACACGTTGTTTAGTTTTTGAGATTGACCATTGGTAATGGTCATATTTCCTACCCTACAATTGATGTATGCATATATTGTAGTTAGACAAGGTATTCCTATGATGATAGGGTATCCTTTAAACTTGGAATTGGTTTGAAGGATCATGAAATCTGTTGGGTCTTCCTAGAAATCAATAGAGACCATTACATCCTCCAATGTTCCCTCATGATTCATTGTTGATCTGTCTTCTAATTGGAGTATTGTGGGTGTATATCTTAACAATACATGAAGTCTTAATCTGAGAATGGTATCAATTGTCACGACATTAATGGTTTCCCCCAAGTCTATCAAAGTGTTTTTAGTGAGGCTTTTATTGCTATAAACATCTACTACAAGGGCGCTTGGATCCAATTACTTAGGGACAAACACTCTACCTAGCATAAGGTGTGCTAGATAGCCTATCAAATTGATTGTAGGAGAGTCCTTTTTCTTCCTTCCAGGTTTCTTAAGGCTTTCCTCCATGATGAAGTTATTGTATATAGGAACGTTTTTAATAGCTTGGATGAGAGGGATTTTGACACATGGATTTTTAAGTTATTCTAAGAGGTCATTTTCTGTAGATGTGCAAGTCTTTTTGGTGTCTATCCTTTTAAGAAATGGTGGCACTGGTTGAGATATATGTTGATCTTATGGTGAGGTGTCCTATTCTTGGGAACTTTTGTCTTCTATGGGTTTGGTTGTGAAAGGAGGAGTCGTTAGTACCTTCCCTGATTTAAGATTGATCTCTTGCAAATCCATGTAGAAACAGTTAACTTATAGCTCATTAATGTGCTCCTACTTGTTTAGGTAGTGTAGTAGGTACACATGGACCTTTCCAAACCCCTATTTCATTCATGCAATTGATCTAGTATTCCACAATGCATGCTAAATGGTGGGCCAAAGAATAGCAACAATAATGTTTCACTCCTCAACTCACATCTTTAAATGTCAACACAAGGCTCGTACAAAATCGAGAGGCACTGTGCCTTATATGTGTAAACTCCATACACATGCATCTATATATCAAGGAAAACCATGTCTATCCAAGGACTACAAAGGTTCCTTTAACAAGGGAAAAGAACCAACAATCTAAAGGATAATTGAAATCCAACTTGAAGGGCAAGTTGCAAACCACTTGAAAGGAAAGCTGCAAAACATAATTAAAGGGATCATATAACGCAGTGACCAATCCCTACTTATCTTGACAGTGGAAAACTAGGGTGAAAGATTGCCCACAAATTCAAGTGAGTTGATATGGTTTGTTGATCCAAAACATGAAAGTAAACTCACTGAAAGACAAAGTTGCATTTAACTAAGTTTTTTGAAGGTAAACAAAGAAAATCCCACAATACATTATTCTATTGCAAAGAGTGAAATAAAGCATGACAAAGCAACTTAATCCCTTTTGAAATAAGATTGAAGTAATCCATGGCTATCATAGTTCTTTTGATGAAGGCAAAAGATCATGAAACTAACTAAAATAATGTGCTATAAATTATCCTATAGGAAACAAAGTGCTACTATAGGAAAGGTAACTTTTCATGCTCAACACATAATGCAAGTAAAATAATTGATCAAAATGCAAACCAATTAAAATCAACCAAGGAAGTGTTGATACAAGAAATGCATTGTTGATGCAGAAAATAAGTTGTTGCTACATGAAATACATAAATCATGAACAATATAACCTATGACTGAAATGAATTAGATAATGTTGAAAGTGAAGGAAATAGAACAAAAGTATAGAGGTCCCTTGGATAACCTTGGGTAACCTTGGAAACTTCTAATGGCAGAAAATATGAAAGTGCAACTTCTTCATTAGCACAATATCTCAAAAAAAGAAATACATCTAAAGGAAATTCGAGTTATGTAGGAACATCAAATGCTTAACAAAAATGAATAACTCTTAATGGCTATCCCATAGTTTATACTTATACTAAGAGGTTACATCATTTATCCCTTGAATCATTCCTTAATTGAAGTGCTTGTGTCCTTGGGATCTCGATAATCTGGTTCCTTGGTTCTAGGGATCAAATTACTTGACATATTGTCTATATTGAGTCAACAATTTGAATGGATTAGGTTGGATATGGTGTCTTGAAATCTTTGCATCCTATGGAGGAGGATGAGGAATAATCCCCCTTTTTCCTCATACCATTTACGCGTAGGAATCCTTCCCTGATTCAGCCTACTTGGAGTATGGGTTAGGAGGCATGCAAATATTCAAAATACCATGGAAACAAGAGCATAAATCATATACAACACATACATTATCAATGAACACATTCCATTCATCAATTAATTGCATAAAACCATATTCTTATATTAATCATGCTCAAACATATGTTCATGTGGTACAAACGATGGTTAAAATGTATCAAAGATGGGCCTTGTGATCTACAATGGAGATGCCCATCACTAAACTTATGAATCCTCATCAATATATTGAGGGAGCTCACATAGAAACTAGATCCAAAAACTTGGGGTTTCATTATCCACCTATAAATAAAGATCTTGAGGTTGCATATCATAACTCACCACAAAAGGTTACGATGTCAAAATTCTTCAATAGAGACTTGAAACCATTGTTCTTGTCCTCTCACCATTGAGAGTTCCACCATTTCCTACTATATCTTGGAGTTGGAGCACACAAGGAGATGAATGATCCTCTCAAAGAAACACTTTAGAGCCCACCTTGCTACAACAAAGTTATCTCTCGAACTGTTGTTTATAATCTCATGCTTTTTTATTAGATTAATAAAAAATTTGTTATTTTTCCATCATGTCTTTTGCTTTGAATATAGATGTTGGCAGTAAATCCATCATTTGTCACTTTCTTTTCTTTCATCCATGAGATAAGATTTAAGATAGTATTTGCATGTGTCTTTCTTGTCATACTTTTTTCTTTTCATTTTCATCATTGTTCATGCCTAGTTTCACAACCAACTAGGTTAGGTATGTCGATACACTTGTTGTCCAAAATACCACCAACGGATTGGAGACTCCACTAGGGAGTTTGATTCTTGTTCTCTTTCCTTAGTTTTGTGTATGTTTCATTCATGCATTCTAATAGTTAGTCGCTTTTATTTTCTTCTACATCTTGCTTGTTGTTAAAGTCACATAGCTAGGGTCATCTTAGTAAAACCCCAAGTTTTCAGCCTCGTCCTATGCATAGTCCCCTTTTTTCATTTTGTGAACAAATCATGGTTTTTCCTAAGAAACTTGTGCTTGTGTGGTTCTTCAAACATTTACTATACAATGCTACCTTTAATTGCAAATTTTTCCAGTTTTTGCTCTCATTCTACATTTTTATAGACTGTTATGATATTTCTTCTAGTTTTGTTGATTGCCCAGTGTAGATTGTTGAGTTTTTAAAGTAAAAATGTGTAGGTAGGGAAAGACATTCATGAATTTCCATACTTACTACTTTAGGGTTTTAATTATTCACTTGGTTGTTTCATTTCCAACATCTTATTAGAAATTTAGCTTGTTGTCTATGTTTGAAGTTGCTTCAGGGTTACATAAAGTGTGATAAGGTAAAGACTCTATTAAAGTTTGAGTACTTGTTTCATTTGCTTTCTCTTCCTGCAATTTCATTAACTACTTTTAGCAATTTCTCATTCCATTTTCAACATTCAATTTAGGTTTTGTTTGTTGGTATTAAATGCATGAATGTAGATTAGTTTGGAGCATCATTTCATTCATATGATACGTGTATAAATAGATGAGATTGACCTTTGGATTTGTCTTCAAGAGGTCTCTTTGACTCTCGGTGACAGTTCTCATTCACTTGTGGCTTTTCATATTCCCTTTCAAGTGAATAATACAAAATACCATAACCCTAAATGGATTAGGTTTTCAACATTCCCCGCTTAATCCGAAGAGGTGTATGTGAGTCCAAGAAGAGAACTGAAATATGGAAGTGGACAACTGCCAATGGGTGGTTTTGGGATGACCGCAAACCAAAAGGATAGCAGAAGTTGATGTCTTCTACCAAATGGAGGTGGTGGTTTAAGGAATACTGCAAACCCTTGAACTTGGTTGTAAGGCTCATTTGTTCCTGAAACATTTGCTAATTTAGCTAGAAGTGAATGTCTTCTGCTAGCCTTTTGGTTTGTGGTCATCCCAAAACCACCAGATGCTATAGAAGAAGTTTATAAGGATGGCACAACTGCTAGATGGGAAAAAATCAGAACACACAGGAAAAAAACTTAAAGAGACTCAGAGGAGTCAGACTCGAAGGAAGTCAGAAATCAAAAGGAAACCATAACAGGCTTGTGACACTTTGTAGAAAGCAAAGAGAGATGTAGAAGACGAAAGCATGGACTCTCTCAGATGGAAGGACCTGATCACAGAATTCCAAAGGAAGAGCATGCACATTATTCATTCAGGCATGAAGCTGGGATTAGGAGGGAGCTAATCCCCAACAATATGATCCATTGAAGAATCCGTGAATACTGTGAAGTATCTGTCCATGTTATTCATTGGAAGTATCAACCATGATAAACAACATGTGTTGAGTTTGACTCTAGAAGAACTCTTCTTCGAAAAGAAGCCTTGAATATCCTTGGTTGTCCATCTACATTTAAGTTCCTATGGCGGAAGGTTGGATTCTTCAGGAAAGAAGGGCATGTAATCTGTAGAAGATTCCATGGACTCCAACATTGAAGATAAACATGAGGAAGAACATGAAGATTCCAAGAAAGAAAGAAAATTCAGAACAACCAATTGAACCAGTTTGAACCCAGTAGAAGTAGTCAAGCATAAGGAATGGAAGGAAGTTGTGATGAAGTACAATGTATGTGAGAAATTTTGAAAAAGACGTAAGCATTGATAGATACAAGGCAAGACTCGGGGCTAGAGGGTTCTCCTAGTAGGAGGGAGAATACTACGATGACAACTTGTTATAGTAACCAGATATACCTCTACCTAAGCCATTATATCTCCTGCAGTATCAATGTGTTGGAGTTTACTTAAGATGAATGTAAAGAATTTTCTACTCCACAGAGTAATTGAAGAACATTCGTATGCAAAGAAACCTCAAAGTTTTGAGGTATACCAGAAAGAGACCCTTGTATGAAGATGGAAGAAGACCTTGTATGGATTCAAGCAAACTTGGTGTAGAGCCTCTCATGTACAACAAAAGCATGGTGAAAACTTCCTATGACAGAGGAAGTATATTTAAATGGTTCTTCAAAAGTCCAAGATGATGGATTGCAAATCCATGGCAAACTCCCATGATGACAGATCTGAAGAAGTTGAGAGACTTTGATCCAATAGTCCATCTTTGTATCGACAATTGATTGGATCGTTAATGTATTTGGAGAATACTCAGCCAGATATTTTCCTTGTGGGACATTTGAGTTATGATATACAACTGCATGGATTTATCGATTTAGTTTGGATAGGGAGTGCAGATAACAAAAGAAGTGATACTTGGATATGTTTCAGTTTGAACTTTGCCACGATGTTATGGGCTAGGAGGAAACATGAGTTTGTTGCACTCAGCACTGCAGAAGCAAAGTATATTACAGTTTGTGATGCTTGTATGGAAGTAGTGTGGCTCTATAAGTTGGTTTCTTAACTGTCTGATCAGGTGTTGAATTTGACTGTGATATATTGTGATGATCAGAGTTATGTGAAGCTTTCAGAGAACCCGGTGTTCCATGGCAGGTCGAAGCACATTGAGATCAAGTATTATATTCTCTGTGATAAAGTCCTGAGGGGAGAAGTGGTTCTGCAGTATATCTCCACAGATGAGCAGATAACATATATTTTGGTAAATCCTTTGTCCAAGATGAAAAGATTTCTTACTTAAGGGAAAAGTTGGGGCTCGTGGAGATGACTTCCTTATTGAAAAAGGAAGATATTACTCCTAGGTTGGGAGGTAACACTGATATGTTATTGATTTATGGGAAGTCATTTTCCAGTTCGGAAAATGGTCCAGGTTGGGCAATCACCTTCCAGTCCAGAAAGTGGCCCAATATTTCTGACGGAAAGGCATTTTCTAGTTCGGAAAATGGTCCAGATCGAACAACCATTTTCATAATGAAAATTGTCTGATAGATTGTTGATACACCATAGAGAGCGATTCCCCTTGTGGACAATGTGGGGGAAAGTTCTAGGACAATCATTCTTCTTGGAAATCAATTTGAGTAGTGGTCAAATAGAATGATCTGCCTCACCGGGTAGTCATTCTTTCAAAGTTCACAGTTGTGAGCAGTTTCGAAAAGTGGTCCATTTTGGAGGTTGGTGCAGGACAATCATTTCCATAGGAAATGGTCCAGACATTCATTCCCTAGGGAAAACTCATTCTCCCCATGTTGCACTGTGATTAGTGCTAAAGGAGTGGCCTAGTTAGGTGAATAGTCCAGGTTCAAGAATCAAGGACAAGCATTCCCTAAGGCAGACTCGTTCTCTCTAGGTTGCACTATGATTAGTGTTGCAGGAATGGCCTAGTTAGGTGAATGGTTTAGGCTCTGAAATTAGGGACAGTTATTCTTCTATGCTTGGGAATAATATTCCAGATAGCCCATGGCTGATGTTTTACTTTATGAGGGTAGATTCTCTTCCAGATCTCACAAATGTGAGTGGAAGAATGGACCAGATGACTCAATTTGTATCGTGATATTGTTATGTAGGTTGATATCAGATGATATGATTGTTGTGGAGACTGTATGTCTCTGGAAATTAGTTGTATGCTACTGTGGTGGATGTGTTCCATTGGTTGTGACTATGTGTCACTGGTTAGTAGCGGTGTGCTACTAGGTTTGGTTGTGTACCACTGGATAGTACTTGTGTACTACTATGGATAGACACAATTGTGTTCTAATGAATGGCATTGTTTTGATTGTCGTGGAGACTACCACTAGTGTTGGAGATGATTTTCAGCTAGATGGATAGTTAGTGTGTTGATGGACAGACATTATCCAGGCAGATAATGGTCTGGGCAGGACTGATTACTGGTGGACATACATTCTCCCTGTGGAGAATGGTCCAAGTTGACAGATTGTTGATGTACCATGGACAACTATTCTAGGACATATGTCCGGATTAGAAAAATGGTTCACCTCTTTGAGTTCATAGTAGTGACCAGACTGGTACAGGACAAACATTTTCCATGAGTTCACTGTAGTGGCTGGAGGGAAAATGGTTCAGGACAGTTATTCCTCTAGGACCTATGTCTGGATTAGAATAATAGTCCTTGTAACCCATGGTGTGGCTTCCAACATCTGTTAGAACAATTATTCTTCTGGGACATATGTCAAGGTTAGAAGAATAGTTCTTGCATGACTCTGTGGAGTGAGTGACTTATTCAGCATCATGCTTGATTACTTAGATGGAGTATAGATTCGAGAGATGATGCAGTTGATCCTATCAGATGATACTGATAGTGATGATGTTGCTTGTGAGTAGATCTACATTATCATGAGATAACCTGTGTGGCTATGATGATGTTATCAGTTCAATGGTTTGTTTGTTCTCAAGACCATTACCTTTAATACATCCCTATCTAGGAGGGAGTGTTGATATTATTGTAGCTATGGGAGGTATTAACCTCCACGTGTAACTTTTGACAAGATAAACCCCAAAACGTTGGATGATAGCGATAGGAGACAAGTCGGCTCAAGAGAATATTTAATATTGAGTTATTAGCCTCTAGAAAGAGATGTCATCCCAGTCATGTGAGATAGAGTAGTATAAATAGAGGGCGTTATAGCTCATTTGTCACTCTCACTCTCACAACTGCATAAGGACTAGTGGTGTGCAAGTTTGGAGAGGGAGTGCAGTTGCAACTGCTCCAACTGGCATTTTTTGTTTTAGTTGGACTTTCTATTGGTTATGGTTTGGAATTTCTACTTAGTTTCTGGTTATTCTTGCTTGGTGCACCACCCTTGGAGCAAGGTGCGCTAGCCTTGGTTGGCTATTGGTCTGCTACCAGAATTATTCTGTCTGTCAAGGTTAAGGTGCTTGGGGGTGGCCTTTGTGCCTATGGTTGGGTGACAATATTGCTATATTGTCTATGGAAAAATGAGCACATCCCTTTATTTCTATCAAAGGTTCCCTTAACTCTAGTTCAAAAGGTTGGCACAATCACTAATGTGACTTCTATCATTATTACTACCTTTTTTTATCATGAGTTTCCCATTGGCCAATTTTATCATCACCTGTCAAATAGCGTTGCCAACTCAAACTTGTAGTGATGCACTTCAACATACCTAAGTGACCCCATTCCCCATGTGGAGTGATTGTTTTTGTTTTTAACCATGAAAATATTTGGTTTGGTTGGCAATGAAAAGAGTGAATAAAATGAAATCGAAGACAAAGGAGTGAATTCACTGATTTATCTTGGTTGAGTTGTTGCATGGATTGTTTTGATGCTACAAATATCCCTTTTTGTCTTTTATGAGTCCTTGTTGTGCTTGTTGTGTTGAAATATTGAAGTTGTATTGTCTCCTATAGTCTCATGTACGGTTGTAGGGGATCCTATAGAAGTCTAGATGCGGTGGAAAAGTTACTTTTGGTGACTGGGACTTTGGTTTGAGAGATGTAACAAAACCTTGGAATTCCTTCTATACCCTTGAAACTCTAAAAAATTGAAACTATGAGATGTTTGGGGGCTTCTCATAGCTTCCTATAACATGATTGCATGTTACAGTTTTCATCAAGAGTCATATAGCTTCCTTTAGTAGTGTATGAAGTTGTTCCTATATCTTCATGTAACACTTGCACAGTCTTGTGTTTTTAGTTTCCCAATGTGGATAAGGATAAATTATGATGGTAGGGAATGATGGATAAGGTATGGAATTTTTATTGGAGTGGGTGGTTCACAAAAATCGAATGTTATGTATGAAATGTGGCCATTGGGTGGACTCTAGGGTTAGCAAAAATGACAAGGTTAATGAGTGGTATGATGGAAATAAAATGAAAGGTATAAACGGAGGTATGGTAATGATTGCATATCATTGTTTATATGCTTTGCAATGTTGCAATTCTATCATCTCCTCTATTTTTTAAAATGATATTTATAATTGTGAAAAATTGCATTCTTCTACAAAATCATGTAGGTTGTAGTTTTGAGACATTAACCTTATTGCACTATGCTTGTGAAATATCCCTAATCCCGTTGATCAAGATATTTGATACTAATCTATTATTATGTCTTGCAGATCTGATACACTGGGGGTTTCTGGATGCGTTTCAGTTGTATGTTTGAGATATTGATGGTTATTGCATGTGCATGTGGGTTATTGCATGTGCATGTTGCATATTTTTGGTTTAAACAACATATAAGGGATGCATGCAGAAGTAAAGAACATCAACTGCCCAATATCATGTATTATACGGTTCAAGCATGGAAATACAATAGCCTACTGGAAATATAGAATATAAACGTCAGCCGGATCTCATGGATCAGTACTAGAATACAATCAAATAACATAAAAAAATACATGTGATCAAAATATGATAGAAAATCTGATGCATGCACGGATAGATCGGCGAAAATATGCGATTCCAGCGAAGTACGGTAATCGCTACCTGTTCGAAAACTTGTCTGGAAGTTCATACCATCGAAATACACTGGAAATTGCTCCAAAAGAAGTGCCCTGGCCTCTAGACTGAAATGGGTGAGTGTCGTATCTTGAATCTGTTCTCTGTGGCACTGGATCTAGACCCCTCGGGGGTTTGTGCACCTCCTGGAGCACTGGATGCGCCCCAAAGGATTCCACCAACAAAATTTGCTACTATATGGCTCAAAACGATCGTCTCGCCAAATAAGAAAATGGGCGGAAGGATTTGTCCAGATCTGCTCTGATACTCTGCATGCAACACCAAATGTCTGTCTGGGAGAGTTGCGCCCTAAATGGTTGAATGAGTCAATCTAAAAGATTCCACCGTTAGAATCTGATGATAGATGGCTCAATAGAAGCGCCCTGGCCGAATCTCAAATGGGTTGGAAGGAAACTGCAATCTGGATACGGATCTCGTGCAGCTCTCCAAACCCTCAAACTGACTTGCGCCCCCACTGGCTCAGCTGCACACTCTGCAATGGATACTCCTGAAAGGTACGGTGAAATACCTGAATGGTATCTACGATGGGCTAGGGTGTGTCTCTCCACACCAAAACTGATCAATGGTGGTGGTTTCCTCCAAAAATCCACAAAACAGTAAGGTCGGCTCTCCTCCTCCTCTGGGAACTCTCAACATCAAATCATAACAATGCATAATGAATTAGGTTGCTTTACCCTTCCTTTATAGCTTCCCGAAACCCTAATTCGTTGTTGATCTTTTCCCTCCAAGTGACTTTTACTTTATTTTATTATTCCTTGATTATATCACTTAATTAATTAATTAATTAACCATTTTGCCTCTAAAAAGTGATTTATCCATCCTGATGTCTTCTCCGACCACTACAAGTCACTTCTCATCATCTTATCCTGTAATACTCTTCCTCTCGATTCCGATGAGCTATTACACTAAGAGGTTTCTCCAAGTAATATGCCCATTATGACCCTCTTAGTGAATTTAATTAAGATATGACCCATAATAACTCAAAATTACGAAAATCGTCGGAATGCAACGGAACCAAAGCCCAGTTGTGCGGAATGGATCTTGATGAACGATACAAGTCAGACCCAAATAAACCCCTCAATATCTCTCGAACTCTCTGTCACCCCTATCTAGCTACTCAGGTAGGCATAACACTCTGAAATGTTGTAATGTTATAATGTCCCAAAATGGGGACATTACAGTCCTCTCTGTCGGAATATTGCTTGTCCTCAAGCAATAAATGAATCCAACTACATATGATTTCGAGGTCCCATAGCCACCTGTGTGACACAAGGTAGACTCCCCTAAAGATGTGGTCTCTCCAAGTGCTCACCATGCATGACACCCACATGCTTTTGATGAGTAGAATGATCAATGGCCAAAGAATCTCAGTCAACTCCCCGAGAAACCACTCTACTCGAAACTCAACTCCATCAACGTTGAACTACCAAGCACTCCAATCCCTGGGTCGCATATCAGAATGTGAACTGCAATGCCTTATGGAGTATAGTTATGTAACATATCAACACCATAAGTCTCCTGCAAATAACACATGGCCTCAACCCGAAATGGGTCTATCCTATCAGACCATACCAAACTCAACTCGGCCCCCACCGACTGAACATGTTGTTGCCATAGTGAGTTACTACAAGACCTCAACAAATCACCATCTAGTGACGTGCTCTCCCCAATACTGAAACTCAATGGGAAAGCAAAGTGACTTCCCCTTGCAAACGTACGTTCGTCTCCATCAGTCAATGAAATTCCCAGCCCCGCAATCCCAAGGTCCCATGCTAGTCTCTGACAGGGACCATCATGTTGATGTTGCTCTACTCTGATCATGACTATCTACTCAAAGCATCCATACTAGACCCTCCACTCCTAGATCCTCATAAGATGAAACAAAATTTTGACCCAATGGACTTCCGGATCCCATGTCAAATTTGGAAGTTCATCACTTCCAATCCCCACTAACTGCTGATGTGCCCTACTGGTAACTGTCAAAATCCCTCCACCCTCATCCCAATGAGAGTCGAAATATGTAGCAACCTCTGAGATATCCTCTGTCCCATGGCCTAGGATACTCTTCATCACGCCTAGGGCCTCAACTGTCTGCTCTTGATGACCCACCCCTATCTTGTTGTATGCAATCAAGACACTCCTGTCAGGTGGTCTCAGCCTACCAACTCTCCATGTCCCCTACCATTGTCTAGCTCCCCCTACGTTGTTGTCAATGATAAAAGTATTGGGAAAGGCTACCATAAATATCTGCAACCAAATGTAGGACTGGAAAGTATCATATGCTTTGGTCAATCCCAAGGACTTGACCAAAAGCTCGTCCACCAGCACCCATGGTAAATAATCGCCTGTACTCATCACTGAACACCAACCATCGGGTACAACAATAGGTATCTCCACAAACTGAGGGTCAATCATTCTCCATCCATTATCACTCACGCAACTGTTGCTACAATGAAGGTGATCTCCCAAATCTGTATACTGCTGCAAGGGAGAGGAATCTCCATGCTCTACTAAGTACATCTCCTCCCTGCAATCCAGTGCATCCCCATGAATCCCATTGTACACCTCTATATGTCTTTGTGAACTACCACTCATCACTATATGCCCCTGCATACTCATGTGATCTCCTGTATACACCTGCAACATCAGGGATCCTGGGTGTACTACTGGGTAATCCTCTACATGAAGGTCAACCAATCCTAGAACACAAATGGAAGTGTCCTCATAACTACCCCTGGCTCTGGAATCCTCATGTGTATGTGTGTGCCCAACTATCCCAACACCCCTCGTGAAGGGTGGTCCTTGTGACCTATGGACATCCTCCTACCTCTCTGGATCATATCTCTCCATACTCATCAGTGATCCTAGGTACTCCTCATGCTCCTCCCTCAACTGGTGCTCCACTGCTAAACCACCAACATCCTCTTGCAATATGGTTGAGGGATATATCTGACTCTCTGCTGAAATAGATGTAGTGGATCTCTGTCTAATTTCCTCAAGGAGCTCCTCTGATCTGGACTTTGATTCCTGAAGGGTTGTCTGTGTGCCTTCCAAGAATATCCATGTGCTCACCAAGTCATGAGTGAGTTGGTCCACCTCAACCTCCTGCTCCCTCAGTGTCCTGTGATACATCTCGCCAACCTCCAATATGTAATCCCTATCCCTCAACAACTGTTGGTAGTCAGCCCTCATCACAATCACTCTCTCCCTGAGTGTATGGAAGTCATCAATGACAAGTCCCCCATCTAAACTATCCTATGCCATCGAGGCCCTCCAACAATAATCTGCCACCAATGCATGTGTATCATCAATGCATCTAGTGGCTACCATGATCATTTCCTCACTGACTCTCAATTTTCCTGCCAAGTGTCGTGACTCCTGGTCACAATCCTGCTGAGGTGCTACCTCATGCCTCTCACTGCTAGTGTCAACAATGGCATCCCCAACAACACACTCGTCACAATATAAGGCACTGAACTTCCACTATCCCCTGTGTTATTGAGTCCTCCTGTATGCCACTGCACGCCATCACCAGCTGTGACCCCTATCTGAATTGCACCATATCCTATATGGGCAGTTGTATCCTCCTGTGCACTCACCCCACTAATATCATCTGCACCTGGATCCCATACAGATGTGTCCAGACACATGTTATGGTCATCTCGACCCATAAGGAGTGCATCCTCATCACTGTAGATCGATCCTGGGAGTAAGTGTCCCAACAAGCTGTCGGTCTCCACAACCTAGTCCATCAATGGAATCTCCAAGAGTGGTGACTCATGCTCCTCATACTGATAGGTATGTGTAAGGTCAACTATCTCCAAGCCATACCTCTCCTTCTAGGTTTGTCGATCCATATGTTCCTTGTGTACAATCCCCACACAAGGCTCCTCTACCATATCAAGAATGCCACTGATATCCTCATGTGTTGTGGCTAGCATAGGTGATTGAGAAGATGAAAAATGTGGCCCGCTCCTCATAGGAAACTCATCATCCTCCATACATGACTTTCTGGAAGCCATGTCTACACCCATAAGTAGGTCATCCAACCTCCTAATCTCATCATGTCTAAGTGCCAACATATATGAAGCCTCACAAGTGTCACCACTATGTTGAAGTATTGAATCCTCAACATTGCCTGACGGGGAAGATGAAGGACATGTGTTATCATCCTGTCCATCCAACTGTCTCTCAAATGCACAAGAGTCACTCGCCTCTGTCTCGGTCATCTGGTTGAGCTTGTAGTACATGTCTAAATTTTGTACCCCAGCTCTGGCAGTGCATTTGGACGATCCGTCAAAATAAGGTATGGTGAGTTTACCAACTTTCCAGATGAAATCTATGCTATTCCCTTCTTGTTGCTATTCTCCTCCTCTCTGAGGTTCTCTGTGATGGTCCATGCCCTTAAGTCCACAGTACTCGACCAGTGTCATGTCATGATGAAAGTCAGGACCCAACGCTGCATACTCCCTCTTGTACTCTGCAAAGTCTTCTGCCCGAGTGGGCAAACTCTGTGCTAACGACTGTTGTGTTGCTGGTGGTGGTGCCCTCTGAAAAATAGGGAACCATGGTCTGGGAATCCTACTCAAAGATGTGTATGTGCGAGTAGGTGTCTGGGGTCTACTACCTGCCCCCGAGTTCCCCTGTGTTGCATGTGGGGCTTGTGTGCCCAGAATGTCCACCATAGCTAATCTCTCAGCCACCTGAGCGAAGGACTGAGACATAGTCCGCTGACTAGCTAACATATCACTGATAACCTGCATGAAGGCTGCCTTTGGTTCCATGGGGGCCTTACCAATGCCCTATGGCCTCTCATATCTGCCTCCCCACATCCTCTCTGCCTTCTGGGTCACTCATTGAACTCATCGACTTTATTCATAGGCTGGCAGGACTAAAGCTCTGATACCATTGAAATATCCCTGATCCCGTTGATCAAGATATTTGCTACTGATCTATTATTCTGTCTTACAGATCTGATACACTGGGGGTTTCTGGATGCATTTCAATTGTATGTTTTAGATCTTGATGGTTATTGCATGTGCATGTGGGTTATTATGTTGCATATTTATGGTTTAAACAACATATAAGGGATACATGCAGAAGTAACGAACATCAACTACCCAATATCATGTATTATACGGTTCGAGCATGGAAATACAATAGCCCACTGGAAATATAGAATATAAACATCAGCTAGATATCATGGATCAGTACTGGAATACAATCAAATAACATAAAAAATACCTGTGATCAGAAGATGATAGCAGATCGGATGCATGCACAGATAGATCAATGAAAATATGCGATTCCGACGAAGTACGGTAACCACTACCAGCTAGAAAACTCATCCGGAAGTTTAGACCATCAAAATATGTTGGAGACTGCTCCAAAAGAAGTGCTCTGGCCTCTAGACTAAAATGGGTGAGTGTC
>JASDQU010101286.1:362243-381824 GCA_032191745.1 Picea mariana
TATATATACCAAGGAGACATTTTCATTTTGAATCATCTTGTACTTGAACATTTAAGTGGGGTAAAAGGAGGTTGCCCCCTCGAAGAGGCTTATTATCTGAAATTATCTCTTTTTCAAGGCGTTGAGTACTTTTCCTGAGGTTTTTCTATGATATATTGATGTTTGGTTCTTAACAAGGAGGATGAGGGGACACAATTCCCCTTTTTCCTCATACCATGTTGGAGTAGGAATCCTTCCCCGATTCATCCTACTTGGAGTATGGGTTAGGAGGCATGCAAATATTCAAAATACCATGGAAACAAGAGCTTAAATCATATACAACAAATACATTATCAATCAACACATTCCATTCATCAATTAATTCATAAAACCATATTCTTATATTAATCGTGCTCAAACATATGTTTATGAGGTACAAAAGATGGTTAAAATGTATCAAAGACGAGCCTTGTGATCTACAATGGAGATGCCCATCACTAAACTTATGGATCCTCATCAATACATTGAGGGAGCTCACATAGAAACTAGATCCAAAAACTTGGGGTTTCATTATCCACCTATAAATAAAGGTCTTGAGGTTGCATATCATAACTCACCACAAAAGGTTACGATGTTGAAATTTTTCCATAGAGACTTGAAAGCATTGTTCTTGTCCTCTCACCATTGAGAGTTCCACCATTTCCTACTACATCTTGGAGTTGGAGCACACAAGGAGATGAATGATCATCTCAAAGAGAGGCTTTAGAGCCCACCAACAAAGTTATCTCTCGAACTGTTGTTTATAATCTCATGTTTTTTCATTATATTAATAAAGCATTTGTTATTTTTCCATCATGTCTTTTGCTTTGATTATAGATGTTGGCAGTAAATCCATCATTTGTCACTTTCTTTTCTTTCATACATAAGATAAGATTTAATATAGCATTTGCATGTGTCTTTTTTGTCATACTTTTTTCTTTTCATTTTCATCATTGTTCGTGGCTAGTTTCACAACCAACTAGGTTAGGTATGTCGATACACTTGCTGTCCAAAATGCCACCTATAGATTGGAGACTCCGCAAGGGAGTTTGATTTTTATTCTCTTTCCTTGGTTTTTTGTGTGTTTCATTCATGCATTCTAGTAGTTAGTTGCTTTTATTTTCTTCTACATTTTGCTTGTTGTTAAAGTCACATAGCTAGGGTCATCTTAATAAAAACCCCAAGTTTTGAGCCTCGCCCTATGCATAGTCCCCTATTTTCAGTCTGTGAACAAATCATGGTTTTTCCTAAGAAACTTATGCTTGTGTGGTTCTTCAAATATTTACTATACAATTCTACCTTTAATTGCAAAATTTTCCAGTTTTTGCTTCCATTCTACATTTTTATAGACTGTTATGATATTTCTCCTAGTTTTGTTGACTGCCCAGTGTTGATTGTTGAGTTTTTTAAGTAAAACTTTGTAGGTAGGGAAAGACATTCATGAATTTCCAGTACTTGCTACTTTAAGGTTTTAATTGTTCACTTGGTTGTTTCATTTCCAACTTCTAATTAGAAATTTAGCTGTGTCTATGTTATTTGAAGTTGCTTCAGGGTTAGGGAAAGTGTGATAAGGTAAAGACTCCATTAAAGTTTGAGTACTTGTTTCAATTACTTTCTCTTCCTACAATTTCATTAACTACTTTTAGCAATTTCTCATTCCATTTTCAACATTCAATTTAGGTTTTGTTTGTTGGTGTTAAATGCATGAATGTAGATCATTGTGGAATATACATTCATTCATGTGATACATGTATAAATACATGAGCTCGACCTTTGGATTCATCTTCCAAAGGTCTCTTTGACTCCCAATGACGGTTCTCATTCACTTGTGGCTTTTCATATTCCCTCTCAAGTGAATAATACAAAATACCATAATCCTAAATGGATTAGGTTTCCAACATTCCCCCCCTTAATCTGAAGAGGTGTATGTGAGTCCAATAAGAGAGTTGAAATATGGAAGTGGACAACTGTCAATGGGTGGTTTTGGGATGACTGCAAATCAAAAGGCTAGCAGAAGTTGATGTCTTCTACCAAATGGAGGTGGTTTAAGGAATACCACAAACCCTTGAACTTGGTTGTAAGGCTCATTGGTTCCCGAAACATTTCTTGATTTAGCTAGAAGTCAATGTCTTCTACTAGCCTTTTGGTTTGTGGTCATCCCAAAACCAGCATATTCAGAGAGCACATTCATCCATTGACAATTGTCCACTTCTAGATTTCAACTCTCTTCTTAGACTCACATACACCTCTTCGGATTAAGGGGGGGAATGTTGGAAACCTAATCCATTTAGGGTTATGGTATTTTGTATTATTCACTTGAGAGGGAATATGAAAAGCCACAAGTGAATGATAACCGTCATCAAGAGTCCAAGAGACCTCTTGAATAGATATTTAAAGTTGACCACAAATTGTTGTCTAGCATAAGATGTAAGTTTTTTACTAAATGGAGGTTTAAGATGAACACAAATTGTTGTCTAGCATAAGTTGTAAGTATTCTAATAAATGGAGGTTTAAGATGACCACAAATTGTTATCTAGCAGAAGCTATAAGTCTTATATGAAATGGAGGTTTTAGGAAAACCACAAACCAATGCTAATGGAATATGGCACTGACTCTAGCTCGCTTGAAAGGACTTCGAAACTTGAAGTCTGATTGTCAATCACTGATATTATCCCCCTTGTCATGTACAAGGTGAGAATATGGAAATCTTTCTATTGAAAGATGTGTCAATACTTGAGAATATGAATTATTCAATATGATTGATTTATCTTCTTGGTTGTTGATGACCATTGCCAAGAAGTGATCCACCGATAATGATTCTTTACTCTTGCATATTTCTTGTGTTTGGAACATCTCTTTGAAGGATTATTATGCTTTCCACAATGCTCACAAGGATGAAGATCAAAACATTGATTCTCCATGTGGCCAACTCGATGGTAATGCTAGCATTTAGAAATCTTCTCTTGATCTAGAGCAGGTGAATATGAACTTTCTTGAAGTAATCCAACACTTTGGAACTAGATTGGTTTGATATAATCTGGAATATGAAAGTTAACTTCCTTTTCATATCCAATACATGTTTTGTGCTTATTTTCTCTGGTTTCTTCCCAAGATCTGATGATTGGCTTGGAAAGAGAAAGTTGAACTTGTTCATGCACAACTTCATCTTCATCTGCACTTGTATCCGAGGTTGGCTCATTGATTTTCCCCTGTAGTAGTTGTTGATTTGAATCATAATGATCGAAAAGAGGGTTGTTCTGAACAAGGACTAGTTCAGAATGTTGAAACCTTTTTCATAGAAGTTCATCATGAAGAAGTTGAGTATGAATTTGAAGTAGTTATAATTTGGCTTGCGAAGCTTGCAAACAAGTTAGAACAGATTGAAGAGTTGCTTTGTCAATTGTGACAATATTGTCGATAATAGAGAGCATTAGTATTTAGTAACTCTAATAGTTCATCAATTCAAACTACTTAAATATTGACTTAGACCTCAAAGGGTTTCTTTCAACTCCACCCTTTAACAATCATATTCTACAATTCAAACTCAACAAATGAAGGGTGTCATATTCTACTGAAAATGCACTTGTTTACAATGTAATTCAACTTGATTTAAAAAACACAAAATTAAACTTACAAACATATTATTTGTAAGTTACTATTATTCTCAATTATGGAGTTGAATTGATAGTGGCCTGCAAAATAAAACAACAATCAAAATTTTGTATATACCAGGCTTTCTTGAGTCGAATGTGGTGAAATGAAAAGAGAATTAAAAAGAAACACATTTACCTCATTACCACACTGACAGAGAATGTGAGGGGCCGCTTCTCCATCATTTTCATGGAAGCAACACTGATGAAAGCTTGAATGTATTAGGGTCAAATACAGACTCAAAACCCTCAACTCTATATTCAATCTACAACATATCATAAATCTAAGAACACTTCATCTCCTGAACTTCCTCTCATGTTTGCAGTGACCGTAAATTGACCAACTTCTCTCAAATCGGCTTCCAACCTTTCAAGCATTTCATGTGCAACATCTAGCACATCCTTGCATTGAAGTAAAGCCTTAGCTCTCTCAAACTTCAATATAGGAGTAATAAGTTTGATGTTATCAACATGTAGGCAAGGTTATATGCCAGTAGATTCTGTGAGGAATAAACAATTATCCTGCCAATGCCTTCCACGTAGTACTCTTAAAGAGAGAATTTGTCCCCCTACATGAGAAAAATGATACTTCTCGTCATAGGGTTCCTGGAAGTACATAGCAACTTCCAACCACTTGGAGTGTCTAACGAGGTCACCTTCATAGAACCAAGCCTCGTCCATTCGATAGCGCAGAACCACCCGAACACATCCTTCGGCGATGTAGATGAGTTGATCGACATGTCATTCACATTTGAGCTTACATTGCCCACTCTCCCATTTCGACCATCTCTTTACTCCCAGCTCTTCCAGCCGTTCTTCCACTACGTTCCTCTCTAAGCAGATGTTGTATATCTCCTTCACTGGTATTTTTTTTTAATACTAGCAGTTACTGCTGTGGAGATTCGTTGGGGTCTGAATTGGGGAGGAAGAAAAGTAGTTTGTTGGGTTCGAACCCCTGCTACTGTAGTGCCAAAGTACACAAAATGACATTGTTATCATTTATCGTATCAATGAGAAGTGCACCATATCACTCTTTTTGATACCGATAAATTTTGTTTAGTTTGATGCATAAATTTTGTTTAGTTTGATGCCTTACAAGAACAGAATGAGATGGAGACGGAGCTTGACTAGACTCTGGTTGACTCTAGAATTTGACGGTAACAAAACTCGAAGGGTTTATCATACAACGCGTAGAGAGAGAGCCGCATGAGGGGAAGAGAAGCACGAGACTTGGAATGACTTTAAATTGGGAGAAACCCTAACACCTGTAGATTAGGGGTGCAAATGATGTCGAGAGAAGGATAAGAAACAAAGAGAGGGTTCATTGGAATAAACCCTAACACTTGCAAATAGTAGGGATGAGGGCTGGAAGAATAATCAGAGAGATAAAGCATAAGGCATACTGGAAAATTGAGTCTAACACTTGTGGTAGGGGAGATGTTTCTGCACATGAAACGCCCAGAGAATAAACATGATAAGCAATTTTGCACAAACTCAACTATAAACAACTACCATAGCTTAATTTAGACCCCGAGTACTAGGCACTTCGATACCATTGTTAAATGCACAAATGTAGATCAAGGTGGAATATCATTTCATTCATATGATATACTTATAAATATATGAGCTTGACCTTTGGATTCATTTGATTCTCAATGATGGTTTTCATTCACTTGTGGTTTTTCATATTCCATCTCAAGTGAATAATACAAAATACCATAATCCTAAATGGATTAGGTTCCCAATAATGGGTATTTTCATTTTGAAGTTGCTTCAATAAAATGGGAAATTTAACTTGGTAAAGATAGAATTACTTAAGTTTTACTATTCATCAAGCATGTTTCTTTTCCTTTTTTAGAATTTCATTTCTAGTATTTAGTTAGTTTATTTTCAACATCTCATTTTTAGTTGTGCACACATATCACACCCTAATTATATGCTTGGTTTATAACCCCAAACTTGGTGTTGAAAATCAATAACTCAATTAAGTAACGAACTAAAATTCTTCACTTGAGGACCAGAAACAATATTATAGTCAGGTTAAGAGTGTGGAGATAGGAATCCAAACAACATTACACACTTGTCTCATATTTGAGACATAGATGTTGACTTCCAGGGTGCTTAAAATTGTTTCTATTGAAAATGGTTCAAAACCTATTTGACAAAGGACAAGTTATTTTAGAGTGTTCATGCCAACTATTTGAGGCAAGGAAACCCTTCGTACATACATGTGAAGAGTTATGTTAGTGATGAATCATTATATTTCCACCCAAGGTGGATCTCTTAGGTGAGGGGGCATATGAGAAAAATAATTGTTGCCCACTGGGAGTTGTCGTAGTTCCCTTCATTATAATTGTTTCTTTCCTGCCATCACTCACTCCTTTGGTGGACTTCATTGCCATCTATTTTGAGTGTTTCGAAGACCCTTTACTTTCATCTCTTCATTCACTTTCTCCCGATGGAGATCATCACCATTTGTTGAGATGTGTTTGGAAGGGCCTTTGTTTACATAGTTCAAGCATTTGAATAGTATCTTGTTTGAGATTAGTGTCTTTTCCTTTTATAGGATGAAAGTCATTACTTTGAGGCTTTTTATTTAGCATGCTTTAGTGAAACACATTCAAACCACTTGTTACACCACATGTGCACACAATTTTTCTTTTGACACATATTGCTATGAAATAATTTACTTTGCTTGACACTAATCTTTAGATTTATTACTTCACCAATTAGAGAGGTTTGATTAATCAAGAACCAATAGACTTGATGGGGTCCAAGTTGAGAAAGAAATATTTTGAGTTATAGATGGGATCCATTACAGTTATATCATCCTATCAGGAAATTTCTAACACCGCCAACACTTTTCTTATAATAGATCATAACACTATGTGGCCAATGGATCAACGACTAGGTCATTGTCCATCGATCACTTTATGTGTTCAAATGTTATATACAAATTATCTCAATATTATTTGAGAACAATTATGATGCTTGAATGTTGCGACTATTTGTAGTTTCATTGACCCATCAACCTCATCTCAAAGTCAAAATTGAAAAATTGTTATTCGAAATGAAAAAGTGCCCTCCCCCCCACATAACATATTGGGGGTTGTCTATTGGGATGCTTGATACAACACTAGCATTGGAATAAAGAAGGACCAAGGCCCGATGACAAAGTCGATGACCCATCGTCCACTTCTATGTGACAATTGGCTTTTGAAAGAATAACACCTTGATACAAATTCCCTGATATATTAGGTTTAGCCGAGAAACATGAAAAGGAACAAAGGATAAAACCTACAACCAAAAATTTCAAATGATCTATGAACCTATCCACTATCATGACTTTGATTATCCTTTGAGCATGCTATCATGAACCAAGCCTTAGTAGGCTCACATGTTCTGGTAACAATTCAAATAGTAATAAGCATTTCCATTAGGGTTCATCCAACATTGATATCCAAATGTTGGATGACCAAAGGTTGAGTTGAATAATGTCCATCGCCAACCTTACCTTGTTGCTCTAAAAGATTCATCATGAGAAAAATACTAGGTTCTGGAGGTAGACTACGATGGTTAAAGCAATAATCTTGAAAACCTCTAATGACTAAAAAAGAATTAATAAGATCTATTCCACTTTACCTAACTAAACAAAGGAATCCAGAAAATAGCACAAATGTGAATGTAAAGTCCTCCAAAATTGATTCCACGAGATATAGAAGCAGGTTGCAAATAATTGGTGATCTAGAAAAAAATTGAGGGGATTCATACTTTCGTATGGTTTTGTTGATAGCTCAATTATGGGTTTTTCCAAAATAGTTACAAGTTGGGAAACCTTGGCGTACATTTTCTCATCTTTTCCATGCCCATGGCACATAAAAGGAATAAAAAAATGCATGCACAGAGAGGAAAACACACACACACACAAAAAAAAAACAATATAGGGAACAATTACATCATTGGGTTGTTGCAAATCTTGGATGGATGTAGGCTATAAACATAAAACCATAAGTAGATTTCACAAGTAACCCCTAAAGCCAATCTATAGAGGAAATTAAAAACAAAAGAAGCTCCTCCCAGTGGAGTCACCATTTCGTTGATGAGAATTTCTTGACAATATATGTACTACTAAATCCCCATTGGTTGTTTAGAGGCTAGTGACACATAACAATACAATAAGTTTTCCTTTTCCATTCTAAAGAACGAAGAAAGCTAACTAAGGCTTTCAGATAGAAGAAAATAGAGGAACTTGTAAGCTTGTGCTCCTTAAATGATATTCCAATATTGAATGGATGAGTAAGAAGAGGAGGTTCAAATCCAAGAATCTTGCTCATAAGACAAGAAAAAAACACCTTTCCTAATCTTCAAGTAGAAAAACCCTAGATATAACTCACCAATTAAAGTAAAAATCCTTCTAGATCTACTTGATTAGTTCAATGAGTGAAAGCAAGGCATTTAAGTAACACAACATTAAAACAATGCACACAAATANGGGGGGACGGGGGGGAGAAATGAGATTCTATTAGAGGTATACAAGATTACGTCCATAGATACATACTTTTGAGTGGTGAGATGACTCCAAATATTTTCTCCTTGGGTTCGTTCCTCTTCGAGGCTCTCTATAGTCCAAAGGTCTTCAATGGTCATTAGGGTCACTCTCAAACCTCCACAAGGAAAGTGGATACAAAGATGAAAATTGGGCATTCCTTTTATGAGAAGAAAATGATCATAACCTCTCCAACATACAATAAAAAGATTTGAGATCTAGATCAAATCCATCCAAATATAAATCTATCAATTGCATGCAAAGGAGGCATTTTTATAGGCTTCTTAGCCCTTCTGGGGTTTTACATGAAGGATAGGTATACATTATAGAATGACCTCGAGATATTCATGCTTTGGGGGCATCAACAATGATCAAAGTGGACTAAATCAACTGTAGAATGCTCCTTGATCAAATTTGACCAAGTCAAGGTGGTGCACATGAGTATCAGTCTTTCTATGGCACCTTCAACACAATTTTCCAGGGAAAGGTTGTACCCATCAACAAACTCAAGGAAAATTAATGTTATTTTCAAAGTTATGAGACAAATTAAGATTATATACACTAAATAAACCATGTAACAATGTACTCTAGGGTTAGGGATAATAGGTACATGCAAGAGAAAGTCCCATAATAACACGTTACAGAGAGGAATTTAAGAAAAAAGGGGAAAGAGTGAGGTCCCACCTTCATTGGATCAAGGAGAGTGAGGAGCACTCTAAGTTTTACTTTGACCTCTTCAAAATGAATAATTATTTTGAAAAGATCTTGGGGTTACAATAGTGAGATGGGGTGACATAGGAGTATCTCATCATAGTCATGAATATATATATATATATATATATATATATATATATATATAGGTGTACACTTCCAAAATTTATTTTCTCCATATCTTTAGTTGCGTCAATTAGTGTGTGCGACTAGAAAAGAGTGTAGAAAGGTAGTCACTACCAAAGTTATTGCATATGAGAGGGAAGTAATTAGCATAGAAATTTTAAAAATAACTTTTTTTCCACTCTATGCAAACTAAAGGATGGAAAAATGCTTGGTCTTGAGGGTTTTTCTTGTGAGTTTTAGAAATTCACGTGCAATGATGATTTATAGAAGATGGCTCAAGAAGTATTCAGGAAGGGAAGGATTTCTAAGTTCCTTATCCAAGTGTTGTTCCCGAGAATATTGCTAGAGATAATATCAATGTGAAGCATCATATTACCCTCTTAAATGTTTCATATAAATCATAGTTAAATATTTGGACCTTAGAGTATATAAAGTTATGGCATAAATTATTAGAATTGAACAAATAAGACTTGTATAGGGGATACTTATTCTTAACTAGATGATCATAGTTTAGGAATGCATGTAGTGAGCTAGGAAAACAAATAAGGACTCCCTATTTCTAAAGATCAACTTTGATAAAGAGAATAACAAGGTGGATTGGAACTTTATCCTCGAGATGTTGCAATGACTTGGATTTGGATCCCAACTCACAAGAATGGAACACACTCTATTTTTAGATTTCTTCACTTTTGGTGGTGAGTGACGAGCTTCCCATGGTCCCTTGGAAATTACGCTCCATGTTGAAGCATGATGGTGGGCTTGGACTTATTAACATCTACACACATAGAAAGATTCTTGTAGTAAAATTGGTGGTTTGTAGTCTTGAATGAGATGCACCTTAGATGACTCTTCTCAATTATATGATCTGACATGGTAGCCATATTAATAAAACTAGAGGTAAGTTATCTTTATGTGACATTATTGGTTATCCACATCACTTGTGACTACTAGGGCCGTTCGTGCTCACGAGAATTTGAGAAGCCTTGAACGCCATGTCCCATTGGATTTTTTGAGTTTTTTGGGGAGTAGGTGGGGATGGGACCTATTACCCCCTCATGCCTAGGGGTAACTAAAGGAGATCATGTCTCATGGCACACAATGGAGACAATGATCCAAACCATGATGATGATCAACATGTCCACAAATAACAGCCCAACGACCCCCCTTAGATTGCATCTACAACTGTAGATCAACCAAGCTCATCACATCCTGACAACTCAGTGTATGGGAGATGGTAAGCCATTGCCACCACGAGGTATGTTAGTCCTTCTTTCATGTGAAGTGTTGTGCTTAATATACTGGGCATGTGAATGAGGACCATTGGTTGAAGTTCGATAATGGATCATTGGCTCGAGAAGTTATGTTCGTTGCCTTGTTTCACCTTGGTGGTGATCTTTTGTGCCCTAGTCCCGTGTTGTTATCACCCAAGGAAAAGGGGTACTAATGGGGGGCCCTCACAAGGGTAACATTCTGTTCCCCACCATACTTAACACTTTCCATCCTGGAGGTCGTCACAATATACCAAACTTCGGTAATGGGTCATGGTCCATTCTCTCATGAGGAGAAGGGGCTAAAAGCTCAAAGGTTGATACAACTACTATATATATGTAAAAAATGTCACCTATAAAAGCCATAGGCCAACTTGAGCTCTATCCCCTCTAATGGTAATCGCCCCTTGTCCTGATGCACTGAATGCACACTTATAACAAGACTTCAACCTAGTTAAAAAATGAAAAGAACAAAGCTTAAAACCTGTAAAGTGGACTTGCAAAATAATGAATGGGTACCAAAAGGAAATTAAAGGGTTCAAAATGCAAAAAAGTACCAAAGAAAGGGTACCTCAAGCAACAAGCGCTCCCTCTATAGAGGCACTCATAGAAATGGATCTAATGACACCACAAGCCATGAAGTAAGCCCAACTCATACCACTATCACACTTGCTCTTGAAGGGTTTCTTTTCTTTCAATGTTTCCTTTAAGACCTATCCCTCTACCTGGGTCTTTTATTTCACTATCTTGGTTGGCACACCTCATAGGGTTGGATGAAGGCCCTCCCATATTCAAACTTGCCAACTCACATAAAGTCCTGAAATGGTGTGATGCTTGAAGATGATGATGAGGTGAATTGTTCACATGGATTACATCTTAAGTAACAACTTACTTTGCATGACTCAAGGATTATATCTCTTATGAACATTGGTTTACCTTGTCTTATATTTTATTTTGATTTGGATGGCCCTGACATGGTTCTTTGAGGGGCATCTTGGGCTTTCACCAAGGACGTTGTTCCCTTATTGCAGGACTTTGGTATGTGTGATGCAGAGCAATGAGTCACCCAATAACTTGGTACCTTCTAAAATAAGCTCTCACATCTTCAGGACCTTGGACAATGGATGGATGGGCTTGGTTTTGACATATTTGGTCATGATGGCACACATATGTGCTGAAATCCCACAGGCTGGGTAATGTACCCTAGAGCTTATTAATCACTGGATTGAGGACGTTGTAGCAGTGGACAACTAGATACCATGCATAGACGAGATGCAACATCCTCCACCTTAGACTCGGTTCCCTAGACCCTTGACAATGGCATCCATTGGATGGTGACATCACCTTCTAGGGTTTGGTGTCACTTGGTGTACCATTGATGATGGAGCATGACCATGGATGATGAGATGCACCCTTTGCCATGATTTCACTTTGAGATGATGCCACATGGCCTTGGGAGGCCCTTCTTTTCCCTTGAGAGGCTTGACGTCACCACACATGTGGCCTCATGATGGCATTTTTTCATGTTTTATCATTTGTAGAGGTTGTTTGAGGGGTCCCACTTATATTATGGATTACTTGTCATTTCACTTTATTTTGGGGAAAAATCAATAGGGTTTACCTCATATAAAGAGGCTAGTGCTAAGATTTATTTTCATCATCACATTCCTCACCACTTGGTAGAGGAGAACCTCACTAAACGTTCACTATTTTCTCTCTCTTTGGCTCTTTTACTCATGCGCTAGTCTTTTGGAGGGATCTTTGTGGATGGCTTTCTCTCTTGGATGGATATTTTCTACAATTAGGGTTGAATGATCATTCTACTTTGAGGAAGTGAGTAATTTTCTGCAAATTTGTTATTCTTGCTAATGTTAGAGGTGTTAAATTACTATATTGTTGCAAGTTTCTTTGTCTTGTTGAAACCCTAAGAAGGATACATAAGTGTTTATTTCCCTCATAAAGTCTTTATTGTCTAAGTTTGTGAAGCATTCTTTGCTAGGGTTAAAATCCTAAGGCCCAAAAGTGCTTGTACTTTAGGGTTTTAACCCTAGCCTTTGATCCTTGACCTAAGTGGAAGAAAGAGAAGGGAAAAACGATAGCTAGGGCCCAAAAGTATTTGCACCCTAGGTACCTTTTTCTTCAAAGTCTAAAACGCAAGGCCCACGAGTGTTTGAACCTTAGGGTTTAGACCTTATCTCTCTTGTTTCATCTAGCTCAATCTTCAAGCTAATGCATTTATGACTCCATGAACCCCTTAGGACAACGACACTTGTCTAGAGGTGTTCTTGTGGTTAAAGTAGCTATTATAATCAACATTTACTCTCTCTCTCTCTCTCAAACACTTTACTAACATTTCTAACCATAACTCTAGAAAACTATCAATATTTATTGTTGTTGTTATAAAAGTTTGCTACAACCACTGAAAATAACTTTAATTTGTTGCATACACTCATCTACAAGTGGCTTAAACTACTCAGAAAATACTTCTAGCAATTGGATAATGTTATACTGGTTGAATGCTTACTTTTCATGGCAAATTGCTACATTTATGAGTACTTTTATTTGATGTTGTTGCAATTTATTGATTGTTGTCATACAATTGGTTTACTGTTGTAATTTGCAACAACCACAACATTTATTACTTGTTTAGTGTCTAAGAGGTCATTATTACATTCTATAGCTTGGTAATTGTCTATATTATACTGCAAATTGTTTATTGTCTCGTATAGGTACAACAATTACCTTGTTATCTTCTATCTCTTTCCTAGACCTATACCTAACCAACATGTGACCAAGATAGGGGGYTGTAGGCTTGGATAATCTTGTTATTTGATCCCTTGAGGTCACCATGGAAGTCTCTCTTGTGGTGGACCTCTTCCATCACTAAAACGAGGGAAGTATCTACTTAGGTGATAGTGGTAGATTCTTCCATAGTTACACAATATTTGGGATCTTGTAGAGGGATTTKCACAAGTACAAATCTTGTGATAACAATACCTTCCTTTGATCCGGATTATTTTCGGCACGAAATGAGAGCAGAGATATAACAAAGAAATATACAAAGATATTGCAAGAGAGCCAATAATATAGAATATATATATCATATATATAACAAGAGGCACATATATATAGTAATACACAATTTCTATCAATGAGGGAAAAGTACAGAACTGTAAAAATACATAGTGAATGAACTCACTAGAATGGTGGCAACTTATCTCTGAGAAGAGATGTGACAGCTATTCTCATTTGCAAGAAGATGATTGTTACAATGAGGCTCCAAAGGCCTTTTTAACATAAAGGAAATCCAAAACCCTAACCCTAGAAGATGAAAAACCAACAATTTTGTGGACCTCGTTTTGGGTAGTTTGGTGTATTAACTTCCCGGGGGTGTAACTTTGGCATACAATCTCCGTTTGGGGCGCATGATATCTCGTTGGAAAGGTATCGACGAAGAGCTTCATTTTGGGGGCTCAATTAGAGCCTTTGGCTGTCATTGAGGGCTCGATCACGAAAAAACATCGTTTAGGCCCTCAAAATGGCCCTGAAAGTTTGGGACTCGAAAACTGCTAAAAATAGTAAGTTGCCAACAAACTATTTTGAGCCAGTTGGAATAGGTGGGTGGGCACCGATATCCACCTGGATCATCCTTCTTGTCCTATTTGGATGTGGATAATGCGAGAGCAATACATTTTAGATATTCCTCATTTCTAGGCTAAGGGATTGAGCAAGTGAAACATCATTACATGGCATATCTTTGGGGGAGTGGGTAAATTAGAGGGTCCTTGATCACTCCAACGACTTCCTAAACTCAAATAGAGCTATAATTAGAGAGTTGCAACCACTCATTAAAGTGGAATAACTACCATAAATGAATGTTTCTCTTCAGGGTCTCATCCATGAAGATTGGCAACGGGCTTATGATAAATCCATCTTCAATTATGAGAGTAGGAAACTATACTCTTCTATGCATATAATTATCTCATATTTTGAAAAAAGGTGGAGCTCCATAGACAAAAAATCCATTAAATCACTAGATTGAGCAGAATGTGGTCTTATACAAATACAAATTTAGGGTGTTTGGTTGATTAGTTTTGTACCAAGGGTTACCACCTAAATTCAGAGTTGTTAGAAGTGGATTAACAAAGGAAAAATACCCCCAACGTGGTAACATTGAGACAAAGAAGCACATATTTTGAGAGTGCCCCTTTGCTAGGCAATGTTGAATGATCTTGCAACCAAACGTTACCATTCTTCTCTATGCAAATATTCATTGATAAATGACATTACTTAGTCCCTACATATCCATTTTTAAGCTATTTTTCTAATCTTTGACACTACATTTTCTCTATTGAATAATTTTTTTTGAAGATTAAAATATATGTATTTTTAAAAGCAATAAATTTGTTCATACTTTTCAAAAACTAACATTTTGACAAATTTTGTTGCTCTATAAAGTAGTAGGTTTGTTATGCTTTTTATAAATTGATATTTAATAAGGTAAATAGTCAAACCAAGGTCAAGGGATACACATGACCTTATTTTAGACCTTGTTAGTGTATAACACTTTCATATTGTGCATCACCATTTCTATTTTTAATGTTTTTTTTTTAAGCTATTTATGACTATATTATATTAATACTTGTAAAAATATAATTGTCTACCTATTGATTTGTCACTTGGGAAACCAAACCAATAATAGATTAAATGTTGCTTTAGGTTGTTTGTTAAAGAATATTTTGTTTTTCACAACTAGAAAACAACCCAAAAAAATTAGGAGACCGGATGCGTTCACTTGATCATTGAAATTTAAGCCTTTTCTATTTTTAATGTTAATTTAAATATAAAAAATTAAAAAAATTCACTTGTAATAAAACATAAGGGTCTGGTTAGAAATTCCAAAGGGAACAAAGCCAAGACGTTTCGTAGTACTTTTAGTTTAAAATCTTGGCTAAACTTGGCCTACATAAATAACCAAAGCGCTGGTTGTGTGCCTTGGGAACCTTTTCTTCTTATCCCAAAATTAAGAAATATCGGCTAAGGCTTTTTGATAGAGCGACAGACACGGTCGAAGGGAGCAGGCCATGGATTCCGCTACAATTGTTGCCAGATTATGGAATCCATTCACTGGCGGATATACAGTGGCAAAGACAAGACGAAGAAGCTTCCCCATCAGTTGTAAACTACCTTTCAAATTTACAGGTATGCTCCATCAATCCATCTCGTACATTCATTCAGTTTTCAGTCTTTGAATAATCGGAACTGAGACTGAAACTGGCAAACAAGATTAAAAATATATTGTTTTTTCGTTTTACTCAGGTTTCTACCAAAGCGATAGAAGAGGAGTATTATCCACCAGAATTCCCAGAGCCAAGGAGACGGAGTTTACATTCCCTCCAGAGTACTATGATGATGTATCTTTCCTTCCCTTACATTGCCCTTGCATAGTAGTGAGATGCTTCAAAATTTTGAAGTCGGTTTACCTCCGTAGACGAGCTATGATGATGGGGGAATCTGGAAGTTGAGGCATGGATCATGGAACCATTGAACTTATAGGATCATTGCCTCGAGGTTAAATACTTCCCATGGTGTGAAACTGAAATGCTTGGGTAAGCAGCCCGTGTTGACCTCCCAAGCCACAGCGAGAACATGGATGCCTGATAAGATCAGAGTTATGTTTAGCTCTAAGCTTTGCGAGTTCAAGCTCAAGCTCAAAATGTTTACTTTAGCTTGGACACTGCTGCCTTAATCTTTGCATTGTTTAATTAGAGCATGTTCCCCCCCTTTGGGTACTTTTTAGTTACAATGCTAAAGCCTTGATTGTGTGTGAATATTCAGCTTTTCAAGTGTCTTTGTTGACCTTTTTAGTCTCCAATGGCAGTCACTTATTCAGTTGAATTGTCTGCCTCCTAATGGGAAGTGTTGTTTGAGTTTGGGTTGGGTTTATAATGGGCGTTTTGACAGTTGAGGACAGTAAACAACTTAGTGTAGATGTTATGACCAATCTCTGGAGTTGTAGGTGTATTTGATGAATCCATTTTTTTATGTGTCCAAGAATAAGCCTGTCCAATATCAACTTTTCTTGTACAGCATGAAAGGATGCGCACATTTAGCCTTTCAACTCAAGAACTACGCTATTGCTCAAATAGACTTGAAATAGAAAATCCGCAATTCCAAGCAAATTCGAACATTGACGTCTGATTTTGTTGGTTCCCTTGGAATTGCGCAAGTAAAGTATGAACTTTGAAGCCGTTGGTAAGGATGTTTCCTATAAGATCTAAATAATTGGGTTGCACCGAATTCCAAGCTATATAAGTTCAAGAGGACATTGAAACTGGCAATAGAAATGGGGCTTCTTTGCAGAATGTTAAATGTCAATCCTTGTTATATAAACAATTTAATATCAACATCAGATCAAAACACTACCTTGCGAATATTGAATGTTAAATAAGAGGATCCGACCTCAATGGATATGTAATAATTGTAAGATATATTGATAATACCAACTGATCTCCATTGTCTTTGGCATTAAGCGCGCTTGCTTTCGATGGGAAGATTCGGCTAGGGAGGAAACCATCTGAATTATTGCATCTTCCATTATTTTGCAAAATAGTACGATCACATCACCTATTACATTAAAAGGCTAAACACTGACTAGTTTACCCCCCTCTTCCATTATATTGCAAAATAATACGATCACATCACCTATCACATTAGAGGGGTAAACACTGACTAGTTTATCCCCCTCTCCCAGCATAGGCAAGCAAAGCCATCATTTCATCCTTAGTCCCCAATTCGAGTTTATCTATATCTTTCTCAAAGAAATCTCACACAGCTGTAATATGAGTTGCTACTTCTGATTTGGTGGTCGATAACTCCTACAAAGGCAGCCTGGAGGAGTCATCATTGAAAGTTGCCTTGCATCCCCTTCACAAAAAATGCAGTCTTGTGAGGTGGATGGTCTGCAATATTTATCCCCCTGTGGTGCCTGTTCATCCCTACAACTCCACATACGACGTCATGGGTTGAATTTCTACCAATGAAGTGGGTACCTTGCCGAATGCTGCAATTTGACATTTTGGTCAAGGTAATAAGTGTTGAAATTTATCAAAAATGGTCTTTCAATATGAATTCAGAAATTTCACCTCAACATTGAGGTTCCCTGGATCTATTTTCTATGAACTTTCAGCCTCAGGGCTGTTTCTGAAGTATAAATTACAGCAGTATATGTTTCATTTCTGTACAACCTAATACACAAGAAGGCCGAAGAAAATAAACACTAAACATATGTACTTCAAGGGAAATATTTTTCCAGCCCTTAGGGCACAATTCCCAACACATAATAGATCTGAAAATTACTTATTACAACAGATTTATTATAGCCATAAATCTATTCACTTAGCTTCTATGTTTTTGTCAAATCACTTAATAGAATCTGCTCACTGTTATGTAAAATCAGCATGCATAACCAGCTCTAGAAAACACTCAATCATCATGACAACATAAGCTGAAAATCAGACCTGCAACTACACAGTGTTTGGACGGCAAAAAGCTCTTCATATATACATAAGATGAAGTTACAAGTACATACCAATAGCATATCAAAACCCGGTACAAGTAAGTCTTTCAGGCTTATCACAAGCTAGGACTTTTTCAATGGTCTCCAAACCCTAGCTAGGGCATCCACCATAAATATCAAACCTTAGCCACCAGCTCCTCCTAGCTAGGAATCCCTCCCAGCCATAGCTAGTTGCTGCACCAAAGATCCACAACTAGCAAGCTACACACTAACAAGTCCTCTTTGGCACCTACACTCGCATCACACAAGTGTACAAGAGAAAACAAAATAGTCTCCCTCTATCGTCTCCAATCAAGCAATCCAAGTAGTACTATGGTTTCCAATGCCGCAAAACCCTAGTCTTTTTCTATGACAAGAACCACAAGAAGTGCTACCTTTGCTCCTCTAGGGTTTCCCCCAAACCCTAGCTTCCCTTGTCTTCTTAGGGAAAACCTAACCCTAACACATTGCTTGCATCAACACAAGAACCCTAGTGCAGTATGTTGATGATTGCAGCGTCGTGAGACATCCTCCAGGATACGTTCTCCTCTGAGACTGAGTTGAGTCGACCTAAGAGGGAGCCCAGTGTTGGGCATACCCAAGTGATGGGGCATCGTTCTCCTCTGTGTGAGAGTTGAGTCGTCCCCCAATGATTGGCGCATTGTTCTCCTCTGGAGAGTTGAGTCGTCCCCCAGTGGTTGGGTGTGTCCATTTGATGGGTGTATTGTTCTCCTCTGTGTGAGAGTTGAGACGATGTGGGACTCCGGATGATTCTGTTGAGTATGACGTCCCTGTGGCAGAGCACAGGTGGACGTATCCCTAGTGGTTGAGCACTAGTGGACGTATGAGATCCTTGCTATATTGTCTAAGAGTAAGATTTAACTGTAACCCTAACTATGTTGTAAAGGGTATAGGTCGGCCCCACCATGTAAAGATAATTAATATTGTAATTATTAATTATATTTATTATATTATTAAGTTGTACAGGTCGGCCCTATTTGTTAGAATTTTAGGGTAAAGTTGAAAACAACAGTCTTTTTTTATTTTAAAGCAAAACTACTTAGATCTGAAGTACAAACAGCTTATAGAGACAGATCTTATTATAGGCAGTGACAGAAGAAGACAAACAGAAATCATAAAAAGATCTCAGATCTTAAAACCATGAAAGCAGATCTAGAAGAAACAGTAACAACAGATTAGACAAGGCTCATTCAATATCATAATAAAATCAGACTGTATGTAATAAACTAGGTTCAGATCCTAGACAGTGAAAGCAGTTCTATAGAGGCAACAGTAGATCTATATTTCAGACAAAAGAGAACTCAGATCATATGCTAAAACTCAGATCAGAAACAAAGATAAATAACTCCTCTAAAACAACAGCAGATCTATAGATCTAAGTTCTGAAACAAAAACAATAATACAAGGCTTCTTCTATATGACTGTGCTCAAACAGTAAATAACTCAGATCTGAACTTTAAGAGAAAAAGGTAAGAAACACATACCTGGTACTTGCCTTACCTTAGAGAATAGAACAAAGCCACAGTAGAGATCAATCCTGAATGTTATGCTCAGTTAAAGGTTCAGTTCATGGATCAATAACTGATCTTATTATGCCAAAGAAAAGAAGGAAATTTCATGCCACCTAACTTAGGGTTACTGGAACCAAAAACAAGAACCCAAACCCTAAGATAAAAACCCCAC
>JASDQU010101286.1:384174-395262 GCA_032191745.1 Picea mariana
TGCTGTTACTTGTAAAAGAGATTTTGTTATTGATTGAGATCTAAGTTCTACAGCACTGTTATCATTAGAACCGTTTGGAACCTAGATCTCTGTTGTATCCTTAGAACTGATATCCTTAGAACTGATATCATTGGTTAATCTCGGACTCTTTTCTGAACTATTTCCTTCTGCTGTTAATATAAGCCAGAGTTCTTATATGCTGTTTATGATCTAGATCTAAAGTGTTTTGCTTTAAATTTAAAAAGAGACTGCTGTTTTCATCTTACCCTAAAATTTTAACAGATCTGCTCCAACTTTAGTCTGCAACTGCCTAGACGTTTTGATCTAGGGTTTCATGAGGAAACCCTAGTTTTTCAACTTGAGAATTTTGGAATTCTGATCCAAGGGAAAGATGCGCCCTCCTTAGGTGAACTCCTTGATGGCTTTATTTTGACCAGTGTCCTTCAGAAGGTGGGTGACTCATCACCTAGGGTTTTATGCATAAACCCTAATTTTTCAGAAACAATGTAAACTGCAAAACTGGTCCAAAGAAAAGATGCGCTAAGGTTAGGAGAGTCTTCCTATGGTATTGTTTTCCCCAGTGAGTTCCTCTAGACTATTAAAATGGCTTCTTTCAGGCATGCTCTGAAACCATGTTAAAATTTCGCTTAAGCAGTTAAGTGTATTCAATATTCTTTAACTTTTAACAATTAGAACAATAAATGCATATATAAAGATCACTGAAAGAAAGACATTCACAGTATACACAAGATTTATCTTGGGAAACCCTCTTGGGGTAGAAAACCCAACAAAGCTTCTTCAATATAGATTCGTCAACAAGTACAACTTCTCTCTCCAAGAGAGATCTCACAAAACAGAAGATAACCAAAAGATAGACCATAAACCCTAACTAGAATAGGGTAGCGCACCACTAGACCAAGATAGACTTCCAAAAGATAACCAAAACCCTCCACGAAAACAACCCTACTTTGTAGTCGCATCTCCTTCTAAGACTTGTGCACTTTCCCTTGAGAGAGAGAACTTGTGTTGCGTGTGTGTTCTTCAAATGAGGCACCTAGCCTCTTATAAATACAAGTTGAGTCACCCTGCAATTAGGTTAGGGCCGACTTGTACAATTGACACTTTCTAATTTACATTTGACTTTTACAAAGGCACAATAGGGCCGACTTTACAAATACAACATAATATTATTCTTTAGGGTTTTGTCTGGTCTAATATAGTACAAATACAATAAGAATGTCTTTCGAAGCTACTCAAACTTCAACACTACCAAGCTATGGAGTTGGAGTTCAAAGCAACAGATGGTAAGAAGGTAGTTTTGAGGTGCATGTCAAATGATGCTCCTAGGATCGTTTCAGCTAAACGGATGGAGGGTATATTTAGACATGGGGAAGTCACCTATGCCGCAAAGTGCTTGATTATGACCGAGAAACCTTCAGACAACAACCATCAGTATCATATAGACATACAGACATTGTTGAGTAAACATGACCAATTCTATGGGAAGATACCAACGGGGAGACCACCTGAAGGGGATTTGAGCCAAACTAGTGATCACCACTCCCTATAGACATCCTAAGAACTTCAAGGATGAGATTGAAAAGACCATTAAGGAGTTATTGGAGATGGGGCATATTAGGCTGAGTTTGAGTCCATTTGCTTCTTATGTAGTGTTGGTGAAGAAGAAGGATGGCACAATGCGGATGTGCATTGAATAAGAAGATGATAAAAAACAGGTACCCAATTCCCAGGATTGATGAGCTACTGGATGAGTTACATGGAGCGGTGTATTTTTCGAAGATTGATCTTCGATCGGGGTACCACTAGATTAGAGTCAGAGAGCAGGACATTCCAAAAACTGCTTTCAGATGCCATTATGGGAATTATGAGTTTTTGTTCATGCCATTTGGGTTGAACAATGCACCAGCTACTTTCCAATCCTGCATGAATCACATCTTCAAAAAGCAGTTGAGGAAGTTTCCATTGGTATTCTTTGATGATCTCTTGATTTATAGCAAGACATGGGAGAAGCACTTGAGACTTCTAGAGGAGATTCTGAGTATCATAGAGGATCAATCACTATATGCGAAGGAGTCAAAATGTGAATTTGGCACGACATAGATCCTATATTTGGGTCATGTGGTTAGTGCCCGGGGGGTACAAGTGCACATAGAAAAGATTCAAACCATATTGGATTGTCCACTGCCCAAAAATATTTCACACTTGCGTGGTTTCTTTGGGATTTGCAGCTGCTGTAGGCGGTTTGTTAAGGGGTTTTCACAGTTCGCTGCACCACTCATAGATCTAACAAAGAAGGGGGAACAAACAAGGGGGCGTTCAGGTGGACAAATGAGGCCTAGAGGACGTTTGACAAGATGAAGGAGGTGATGAGCACTTGTCCAGTTCTAACACTTCTTGATTTCACTTAGCCTTTTCTGCTTGAGTGCGATGCATCGAGTGAGGGGATAGGAGCAGTTTTGATGCAGCAGAGGCATCCGATAGCATACGAGAGCAGAAATCTCTCAGAGTCGGAGAGACTCTACTCCATCTGCGACAAGAAAATTCTTGCCATCATGCATGCCTTGGTGAAGTTTAGACAATACTTTTTCGGTGGAAAATTTGTGGTTAAGACAAACCACAACAACTTGAGGCACTTTCTGGGGCAGAAGGACTTGAATGAAAGGCAACAAAAATGGGTTAGCAAACTACATGCCTATGCTTTCGACATTGAGTATGTAAAGCGAAAGAAGAATGCAATTGCAGATGCTCTCTCTAGAAAACTAGAGGTGTTTTCACTTGCAGAGGTTTCGGTTGATTGGAAATCTCATCTCTTGGTGTAATATTCCAAGGACAAATTTTCTTGTGAGGTGATGGACTGCAGTGTATAGAATAACAGGTACAAAGTGGTGGATGACATCATCTACTTCAAAGACCGTATATACTTAGTCTCGAAATTGACACTAAAGAAGAAGATCATGGTTGCTATGCACGATGCACCATTGGCAGGGCATTTGGGATACTTCAAAACCTACAGGTAGATCAGAGACAGTTCACTTGGAAGGGCCTCAAAGATGATGTACTGAAGCATGTGAGAGAGCGTGTGGCTTATCAGCAGAACAAGTCAGAGCAAACCCATCCTGCAGGATTACTACAACCATTGCCCATCCCAGAGCAAAAATAGGAAAGCATATCTATGGAATTTATCACAGGATTACCAAAGGTCCAAGGCAGAGATTGTATATATGTAGTGGTCAACCGATTGACTAATTTTGCACATTTCTTTGCCATATCCTCCGAGTATAAGGCAGTGCAGGTAGCAGAGTTATTCTTCAGGGAGATATTCAAACTTCACGGGCTGCCGAGATATATTGTCAGTGACAGGGACAACATGTTCCTTAGCGCATTCTCGCAGGAGTTGTTTAGGTTGGCCGGCACAGAGTTGACCCCCAACACTAGTTACCACCCTCAAATAGATGGACAGACGAGGATTGTGAACAAGTGACTAGAAGGGTATCTACGTAACTACGTGTCTGGACAACAAAAGGCATGGGTGAAGTGGTTGAACTTGGGAGAACATTTCTATAACACCACCTATCACATGTCCATCGACATGACGCCATTCCGAGCATTATATGGTTATGATGCTCCTTTTTTTGACTTGGCATTTGGGGATAGCAGGGCTCCCAAAGTCAAGGAATGGATCCAGTAGAGCCAAGACATACTCAAATCTCTCAAGGACAATCTACAGATGGCCCAGAATCAACATAAGGTATATGCAAACATGCACAGGGTTGAGCGCACTTTCGAAGTGGGGGACTTGGTATTCTTGATGCTACAACCATATAGATAGTCTTCCCTGAAGAAAGGTAGAGCAGAGAAGCTTAAGCCATGCTTTTATTGACCCTACAAGGTGATTCGAAGAGTTGGCGAGGTGGCTTATGAGTTGGAGTTATCGGAGGGAAGCAAAATTCACAATGTATTTCATGTTTCATGCCTCAAAAAGGCATTGGGACAACATGTCACGACTTCGGCAGAGTTGCCTCCCTTAGATGAGGAGGGACAACTAGTGTTGGTTCCTGAGGAAGTATTGGAGGTCAAGGAAAGAAGGTTGAGAAACAGGGTGATCAGAGAGTACCTCATAAGATGGAGAGATTTACCAATAGAGGATGCCACATGGGAGAGTGACTAGATCTTACAACATCCAAATTTGCAGTTGTTTGAGGACAAACAATCTTGGGAAGGGAGGACTATAATGTCCCTTTCCAAATGAGTCCTCTAGGAGATTGACGAAATAGCCTAAGTAATTCCCGTGGGCTATAGTCAGTATGAAAAAAAGGGAATTAATTATTTAATGTCACAAGAGCGGGTATTAAAGTAATTTTAAAAGTGACATTGAGTAAGGGGTAAAAAAAGGCACCTAAGTGACTATGGAGAATATGAAAAGTCACTTAAACTTATTAAAAGGTAAAATGGTAGCAAAAGAGTCAACCAAAGAGTAAAAAGGGGAAAAGGAAGGTGCCCTCTCTCATTCTTGTCTTGACAATTCTAATTTTCATTTGAGAGAGCTCTTTGTAGCTGTTGGAACTCTTGGGACGGAAACCCTAGGAGACATTTCTGAGATTGGTTTCGGTGGTGAGACAAATCCACCCTAGCTAGTCAGTTTGGGGAAGATCACATAGATTTCTTCATTGAGCTTCAGCGAGACAAAGTGGTTCTTCTTTGGCAGTGAAGTTCTCATTCTTGTGGCTGAGTTTTACTTGTGGCGGCTGGGTTTTACTTGCAGGGGTCGATTTGTGGAGTTATAGAGGTCGAACCCACTTTGGAGCTGCGTTTTGGCAATTGTGGGCATTGTTTCCTTGAGCAAGAAGTCAAGCTTCCTTGAAGTGGACGAATCTGATCAAGAGGAGGTCGAGTTGATGCTGTGAATCGATTCTCTGTGTGGGAGGGTCAAGTTTATTCCAGTGGGAGCAAGCCCTTTCAGTTTTGGGTGCATTCTGGCATAGCCGAGCATAAAATCCAAGCGTGTAACAAAGCATTCTCTTCTGATTTGAGTTACTGCTGTTGTAAGATGTTCGGGAAGGAAGAACAAAGATGCCATCATCTATAGCATATTCATTGCTGAGGTCGCTGCTTTATATATTTTGGAACCCGAATATCTTCATATACAGATCTGTTGCCTTGTAAAAGGGTCGCTGCTCCATATTTATTCTTCAGCAATATATATATATATATATCAGTGAAGACAGCCCACAAAATAATCAGGTTTTGCAGTCTCTGTTATGCATTGTGTGTTGGAGTTTAGTATATATTTGCTGCTATGAGTACTCTCTTTAATACAGATCTGATACTCCCAATTTCGTGTATGTTATTACCAATTGCAACAGAGATCAAAACTTATAATAAACTGTGTTGTGAGCCATGTACCATGTATTGTGATATGTATTTTGTTTGTAATAGAAACAATTCTGGGAACATTTAATCCTATGCATTCCATATCTATGTACCATGTATTGTGATATGTGTTTTGTTTGTAGTAGAAACAATTCTGGGAACATTTAATCCTATGCATTCCATATCTATTGCCTTAGAAAACCGTAAACATCACACACAGCAATACAAGGGAATTGGCAGTGGAAACTTACTTACAATCTAAGTGTTTGACGGAAGCCAACACTCAGAAAATTTTGCATATTTCTACAGCAGTCGGAAGAAAGAGGTGCAAACATTGTCTAGGACATTACGTCTCCTAAGAACTCCATTGTGGTCCTTGTACACTTGGTACAAAACTAAATATTATGAGAGTTGTCAATGGGGTTTTGGTTCAGCGGTGAAGTCAGATTCAACTCCCCAGGTTTCACAAATGAGTGGTTGGGGGAGCAATGCTCAAATCCTCGTTGAATTTAACAGAACAGTACCCATGTCGTGCCACCTCAACCCCATTTTGTAATTATTTAATTTAAAACCCTTGTTCATTCTAAAGTTAGATTCTCAGTTGGATATACAAAGTATGATTTTTTTTTATTTGTTTGGCATTGCAGGTGGTTGGCTTTGATATGGTAGATGATGAAAGTAAGCCTGAAAGGCGTCCCACAAAGCACATGCCAACCCCAGCTCAGTGGACAAATGATTTTAATCCTGCTTTTTCATATTATGCTTATTATTGCTATGCAAATTTGTATACACTCAACAAGGTGCAGTTTATCTACCATGTTATGTTTGAGTATAATTTTTAGTAGTCTTTATATATTTGTTGTTGTTTGAAGTGGAGATGTATCTAAGCCGATATGGACTGTGTGCAATATGCAGCTTCGTGAATCTAAAGGAATGACAACAATTAAATATCGTCCTCACTGTGGCGAGGTGATGTCATGTTTCAACCATATCTCTACACTTTCGTGTACACATGTTAATGACTTGGGCTGATTTTGACTCTTGTTTTAATTTTACAGGCTGGCGATATTGATCACTTGGCAGCTGCGTTCCTATTGACTCACAATATTGCACATGGAAATAATCTTAGGAAGTCTCCTGCTTTGCAATATTTATTTTATCTTTCCCAGGTATCAAGTCAATGATTTCCTAGTCTTTTTTTTGTTACAAAATAGAGTGGGATTTGATTTAATATTGTGCATGTTTTCTCAGGTAGGAGTGTATATTGTTGTGACACTGATATCATATATGGTTGATGTATCTTTGTTCAGATTGGCTTGGCCATGTCCCCCTTGAGCAACAATTCATTATTTCTGGATTATCACCGAAATCCTTTTCCCATGTTTTTTGCACGTGGCCTCAATGTCTCCCTTTCAACAGATGATCCATTACAAATTCATTTGACAAAAGAGCCTCTTGTAGAGGAATACAGTGTTGCTGCTCAGGTATTTCTAATTTCAATACATCATGTCGTATTGACTTCTATAACTTTAGTTCTTCAGGTGTAATGTTTGGTTAAGAAAACTCCCCTTTAAAATGGAATTTCCTTGATAGGTTTGGAAGCTCAGTGCTTGTGATCTTTGTGAAATTGCTCGTAATTCTGTCTACCAGTCTGGATTCTCTCATGCTTGTAAGGTATGCAAATGGAAGGACATTCTTTCAGGTTCAGTTAGCTCCAGTAGTTGCTGCTGTGTATAGTAAGTTTGGAATGACCGTAGTGACTCTTTCTTTCTTTGGCAGTCTCATTGGGTTGGAAGAAAATATTACATCAGAGGGCCTGAAGGGAATGACATACATAGGACAAATGTACCTCATATGCGAGTTGAATTTCGCCATGAGGTACGAGACTGAACATCCCTTGGAAGATGTTTTTATGTGCTTCTTATCTTTTATTCACAGAAAGAAACATTACATTTTGCAGGTCTGGAAAGAAGAGAGGCAATATTTATACCTTGGACAGGCCAAAATCCCTAGAGAAAGTGATCCATAGAAACAAACATGGCTCTTTCATGTTAGCATTAGAGCCAATACATCTCGTTGTCATATAGGTGGAATGCAGATGTATGTAAATTAGAAGTGTTAGTTGAGAGGACTATATAATGATGTTGCATATACTGTAGTGGAATGCTAGAACTCAAATGCAAGCTGCTTGGACTTGTTTCTTGTGTACACAAAGTATGTGCTGATATGTTAACCCCATGGTCAATTAATGTGGTGGTTGCTTTGCTTCAAAAATTGGTGAAAATTTCACCTCTTCATTATCTTTTAATTAAACGGAGTAGTTTATATCCTGCTCCTCTTTCTGTAGGCTCTTTGTGCCAAACATTAATTCCTTTTGTTTCCCACATTTGCAGTTTGGGTGAACACACAGCATTTGAAATTGGCGGTCCTAAAATGTTTTTGCAATATTTGAAGTTGCATCTTTTTCCTTGATTAGAATTTTGATGATAAACTTTTCCAAATTTTGTGTTAAAACATTTGAACTAAATTGGGCCTATTCATCATGCAACTTTGAAGTAAATATCATTCCAAAAAATGGATCTTGTAGATTATGCTCCTAGTGCCTAAATTAACCCTTCGAGGACCTACAGACTCAAAACTAGAAATTGTTTGAATACGAGGATAGCATTTGTGTTTGATTACTTGGTTATTTTTCTGTAGAATCTCTATTTGAATTAGTGATGATCCTCATTTGCAATTCTCTCATGAAAGATAAAAAAATTTCTTCGAAAACACATTATATGTGACATTATTAGGTGGCATTAGATTACAGCCTAATTTCTATTTATTGATGTCAGTTTGTGTATAACTAAGATATTAATATTGATTGTCACTCTGTAGTTTTTGTGATTAACTGTGCACACACGACTAGATGTATCAATGGTAATTATACGCCACTCCATTAAGTTTTTCCTTGTTGGGTGATAGGATATGCTCATTTGCTATCTTGGGTAATGGGCATGTGGCCTAGAGTATCTTACTCACAAGTATGTGCCCTTTATTTATTGAATGCTTGGTTGGGAACCCATATGCCATTGGATGTGTGTCTATCATACATAAGAGATTGATGTCAAAGATCAGTGTGAGACCGAAAGATGATTCAACATTCTTGTTGGATTTCCATACCTTGTGAAGAAAACTCTTGTTTCTATATATGACAACAAGATTAAGAAGAATGCAATTTTATTATATTGTGGTTGAGTATGCAAATAGAGCATTTTCATGTTTTTTGTATCCTAGTATCATCTTCACTTTCATGAAGAGTCGATGGTTGGAAGAGCTTGAGCTTCACCATGTTGAATATTAGGTGGATTCCCAAGTATGGTGGCAGATCCAACTTGAAAGTTTTGTCTCCATTCTATTCAATACTTCAAAACAATCCTTATCAAATTGGCTTTAATTCCAAAAAATTTCCCCTTCAAACCAATTTCGACAAACATAGACATACTTTCTATTTAGGTCAACTATGTGCTCTCGTCATATTGCTTGTATTTCTATTGCAACTATTTGCAACATATTTTTCTTATCAAATCATTGACAAATAGTTGACAAGAGTTGTGAGTCATTTCTTCTTATCAAATCATTGACCATGTACCCCATGTTGCAAGATGTCAACATGCTAGGGTTGAAAACCTAGACATGTTTTGAATGGTGATTATTTGGTGGAGATATGGATTATCAAATTGTAATTACGTTGAATGTAGGGCTATTCATCCCACACCTTTGAATCTTGATGATGATACATTCTCAAGAATTGCACTATCGTTCAATTGATGAATTCAGTTTATACAACGATCGTTTGATGGAGATGTGGATTATCAGATTGTAATTACGTTGAATGTAGGCCTATCCATCCCACATCTTTGAATGTTGATGATGATACATTCTCAAGAATTACACTATTGTTCAATTGATGAATTCAGTTTATTCATTAGTTTAGGTGAAATGCTATGCTCCTCTTCATCTTAGTGTCTATAGTAAGGATATCAAAAGCATCCACTTTGAGGGTGTTACTACTCTAGATTGATGCCCCCTATAGATCCACTCAAGAAGCACCTTGGGGGTGTGGCCCTCTGATGCTCTTGTATGAGAGCATTTTGGAGACCATGCTCCCAAGATGCTCATGACGCTCCCTAACTTTGTTCATATTTCCATGTTCTCGAATTGCTCTAGCTCGCTACCAAACCACTCTGCCCAAGCTTCAATCATGCTCCCTCGAAGCCCACGCTCCTCTTTGACTAACATTCACCCACTTTATTCAACAACATTGCAAGTTGAGCGGAAAATGGTTTTATTTTTAGGATTTTATAATGTGGGGTCTATGGGTGGTTATAAGGTTTAGGATTGTTGAAATAATGTAACTGCAAAGAGTATTCTTCTTCTTATTGTTATTCTATTTATAGGATTAATCCCCATTGTGGATTAATCATGTCGGTAATTGTATTAGGACCAAATCCCCTTTTGCGGATTGGTCAACAAACAATTATAATAGGCAGAATAAGAAGTCGGCCCCAACAGTTAATTAAGAGACCCATAAATATAATAAAGGTAGGTTTACCCACCCAGATTGAGAAGTCGGCCCTGCCAGTGAAGAGACACTTCACACGTGCCAGAACTTGTATAAATACAGGAGGCTAGCTCCTCATTTGATCACAACACACTTGCTCATTCTTAAGGGGCAAGCTGCAACTTACCAGTTGGAGAGAGGGAGAAGAGTGGCACATCTTTTGGAGAGGACTATCTGTATTGGTTTGATTTATCTCTTGACATTGTATTGGCAATTTATGATAAGAAAGTGTTTGCTGGGTTTTCTTCCCCTAGAGGGTTTCCCAGGATAAATGTTGTCTCTCTTGTGAATGTGTATTTCTCAGTGATCTTGTTCTTATGTTGCTCTTACCTATTGAAATGCAAAGAACTATAATAATGGCATAAACATTAACATGGTATTAGAGCCAACCTGAAGGAAACATATTTCGCAAGAGAAAAACGTCACTATTGTAGTACCTGCAAATTAGGGTTTTTCAAAAGTGAAGCTTTTCAGCTCCAAAACCACCTAGAAAGTTGCACCCTCCCCCAAGGATCATTTTGACACCTTGAGCGCACCTTTTCAGTGGCTAGATCTCCCAGAAAGTGAAACCCTAGTTTCACAAAGTACCAGAAAACCAGAGTGCCAGAAGTACTAGAAGTACCAGAAAACCAGAAGCACCAGTCCAGAAATCCGCAGATCAAGTTTGAGGGGGTAAAAGTTGGATTTTCAAAATTTCGACTGCACCAGCTAACTCGCCTCAACTCAGCGCATCTATCCCCTGGATTAGAATTTCAAAATTCGAAGTTTGAAAAATTAGGGTTTCCTCATAAAACCCTAAGTTGCAGTTTCAGAACCAGCTGCAGTTGCAGTATCGGTTGTAGTTGCAGCTGTAGAAGGAGTTGCAATCACCCTTGAAATTTTCTCAAGAGTTGGCAATGATTATCGCTGCTGCCAAATGGAGCCACTACCTGCAAATGCTATCAGAGGTATGTACTTACATATGTTTAATGGTTAAACCCTAAAGAGTATTTGCAGGAGAAGGGATCTCTTGCCATAGATCCAGAAGGATCTCAAGATCCAACACATTCAGAGGAATGATGCAACCCAGGTGTGATTATTCTAATATACAT
>JASDQU010101286.1:395282-412791 GCA_032191745.1 Picea mariana
GATCTCTTGCCATAGATCCAGAAGGATCTCAAGATCCAACACATTCAGAGGAATGATGCAACCCAGGTGTGATTATTCTAATATACATCTATTTGTCATGACATTATCAGTGTTGCATGTTGAAGCTATGATCAAATTATTAGAAGAATTGAAAGTTGATCATAGAGCTTATCCTTTAACCTAACCTTTTGTCAAGTTAGCGTATTGTCTTAGTACAAAAGATAGGTTGAAGAAAACACTCGTCACTTGAGTGAAGGAGACCTAGAAGAAAAAAAAGCACTCATTCTTGAGGACAAGGCTCCAGGTTTGATTAATCAAGATTCAAAGGTACACATGACAAGTTGATGACTATAGTTGAGACAACAGTGTTTGTAAAGTATTATACTTGATAGCATGTGAGCATATAAAGGTAAATACTTTGCTTGATACAACTAACACCTCCTCTAGGAGAAACCTCGTGTGTTAGTTCCAGGTTGACATGGAAGAATGCTTGGTCACAACACTATGAGAGTGTTGACCTCATTTCATATTGTATTCCTTACCTTTAATCTTTGCTTCAGATAAATTATAAGTGATAGCTCTAAAGGAGCTATTGTGATGATTGTTCGTGCTATTGCTTTATATTATCAAGAAGGATATTATTCTTGCTTATTCTTTTATTGACCTTGCTCCAAGTCACATGAGGAAGCTATAGCGAAGGTTGCAGAAGGCAATGTGCTAAAGGAGAGACCGTAAATGAAGCAATCATCATTGGAAGAGAAGAAGGTGACTTGTATAAGCTAAAGGGTCACTCAAAAGCTGCCATGACCCACACTATTGAAGAATCCATGTGAACTCTAGAAGATTAGCTCACATCAACTACAAGGCGCTACCATACATATGTAAAGCGGTCACAAGTTTACCAGAACTCAAAGGTGACCATGAAGGCGTATGCAATGGATGTGCACAAGGGAAGAACATCAAGAACCCATTTTCGAAGAGGGACAGCAAGGCAGAAGGAGTCCTATAACTCATTCATTCAGATGTATGTTGCCCAATGCCATCAACCTCCATTAATGGGTATGTATACTATGTATCACTCATTAATGATTATTCTCGTAAAAGACCTGGATATATTTGAAGTGTTTAGCAAGATCAAGGAATTCAAAGCCTTGATAGAAAACCCTTCTGTAAGGAAGATTAAGATACTCAAGTCAGATAATGGAGGAGAATATACCTCAAAAGAGTTCGTGAACTTCTACAGAGATGTTGGGATCAAGAGGGAACTCACTACTCCCTATAATCCTCAACAAAACGGTGTAGCTGAGAGGGAGAACAGAACAATTATGGAAGCTGTAAAGACCATGATTCACGATCAAGATCTTCCTACGTGCTTATGGGCAGAAGCAGCAATGGCAACTGTTTATGTGCAAAACAGATTATCCCATAGTGCACTTGGGTTCAATGCCCCGGAAGAGATGTTCACCAGAAAGAAGCCAGAGGTAAGCCACCTAAAAATATTTGGCTGTCCAGTGTTTATTCATATACCAAAAGAAAAAAGAAACAAGCTGGAACCCTCCGGAAAGAAGGGAATATTTGTGGGATACTGTGAGGTCTCCAAGGCCTTCAAAATCTACATACCTGGTCACCGCCACATTGAGATCAGCAGGGACGTGACCGTTGATGAAGAAGTAGCACTTAAGAAATCAAGAAGATGCCAGCTTGAAGAAGTATATGAAGAGGAACCTATAAATCCCAGGATTGCAGAATCTGTGAGGGAAGTTCCCAGAGCTGCAGAACCAGAGAAGAAAGTGTTAAAATTTCAGACCCCAACCCAGTTTCAGTCTCACTGATTTTTCAGCCAAAGTTAAATGCCAAATCCAGTTTCAGCACTGTTTCAGCATATGTCTCAACACTGTTTCAACATATGTTCCAGTACTGTTTCAGCATATAAAAACTTAACAGAAAATAAACTTCAGAACTGAAACATGAGGATTCTGAACATCGTTTTCAACGCAGAAATAAAATATCAACAATATGCAAAACTCAAAAAATATAGACACAGATTTTCGGTTTAACTTCGACCCTGGAAAAACCCACAAGGGGAAAACCAGTGAGAGGGCTTTTTATTATTTATGAGCTTCTGAGAAATTTCTTTTACAGCATATTCATCTTCAGAAATTTACACAAACTTATCTGGACTTTCTTTTGCTAAAGTCCTTTTGAACAGTCCTGGAAAATGCTCCTCGATTTCTGTCCCAGAAATCCGTACAACTGTACGACTGTCTCAGCAATTAATGCTGTACAGACTGTCCGAAAATTTGTGCCAAAACTCTGCTAAGACTGTATGGAAAACCCAACATGAACAACTCCTTGTAAACCGTGCTGTACGGTCCCCAAGATTCGTGCCAAACTATACGGACTGTATGGAAATACACTCAGAAATTTATTACAATAGTTACCTCGATTTCTGTGCCAATAAATGTTGTACGACAGCCTTGGAATGCATGCCAATACTCTCAGAAATTGCAGCTGCTGTCCTCCTCGATTTCTGTGCACATTAAATGTTGTACGACTTCCACAAATCCGTACGGTATGGCCTGTTCTTCCTTGCTGTCTGTTGCCTCGAAATCTGTACTTCTCTTTGCTTTGGGATGCGTGCTCTCCTTCAGCAAATGCTGTCTCTTTTCTTCAGCTCGACCTCTCTCTTGCTCTTGGCATCTCACCAAAGATCTGACCTTGGCATCTCACCAAAGGTCCCTTCTCTTGACATCTCACCAAGAGTCTCTTGATCTTGGCATCTCACCAAAGATCCTCTCCTTGGTCTCTCTTGTTCTCTCAACAAGAATGCTTGAACTACCCAAGAATGGGTGCGCCCTCTTGCCCTAGTCGATCTCATGAGGGAAGGTGAGGGGTTTTCTAATCTAACGGCTGAGATTAGATTAGATGGGTGGCTGAGATTTGGTGTCTCTTCACTCACCCTCACTTTAATCATAAAGTCACATTTTAATTTGCATCTTACAAATTAAATGACTAGGACCCACATTAGGCACTTTCTCCCCCTTAGGCGCCTAGGGAAGAGAAACACTTGTCTTGGTACTTTATTTTAATTAAAATTTAACAGAAAGTCGTAACTTCCCCTGATGAGGAGACTCCTGAAGACCATGATATAACAAAAGTTCAAAAACCTCCTCAAATGACCACCTCCCATAAAAGAAAGCCTGCTTGGGCAAGAGAGCTTGTTCAAGAATGAGAGAAGTATGGTGTTCCAGAAGGAACCTCGAGATAGGTGAAAAGACCAAAGCCATTCTCCAGTGACACGGCTTTGATGTGTAATCTACTAAGATGAAGAGCCTACCTGCTTTGAAGAAGCCGTTCAAAAGAAGGAATGGGCAGATGCCATGACAGAGGAATACCAATCCATAATGAAGAACGAAGTATGGAAAATAGTTCCCAGATCGAAGAATAAAGATGGGGTATCCTGCAAATGGCTCGTAAACATAAAACATGCTGCTAATGGAAGTATTGATAAGTATAAAGCAAGACTTGTCGCTCGTGGCTTTTCCCAGAAGGAAGACATTGACTATGAAGAGACATTCGCTCCTGTAGCCATACACACTTCGATCAGGACCATCATAGCTCTTGCAACTAAGATGAAGTGGAAGCTGTACCAGATGGATGTGAAGACAACTTTCCTAAATGGTGTCATCGAAGAGGAAGTGTATATAGAGCAACCTCAAGGATTTGAGGTAGAAGACATGAAGTCTCATGTCTGTAGATTGAAGAAAGCCTTATACAGATTGAAGCAAGCCACTAGAGCTTGGTATGGCCGTATAGACAGTTTCTTGACGAGCTTAGGCTTTACCAAGACTAAAGCAGACTCAAATCTCTACTTCAAAATTATGGATAATGAACCAGTAATCTTACTACTGTATGTGGATGACTTATTCTTAACTGGAGAAGAAAAGCTCATCGCTGAATGTAAAAAGAGACTTGCCGCATAATTTGAAATGAAAGACCTTGGCCTTATGCATTACTTCTTAGGCTTTGAGATATGGCAGAGTCCAGAAAGGATCTTCCTTAACCAAGGGAAGTACACAGTCGAAATCTTAAAGAGATTCGACATGCTAGAATGCAAACCCATGAATACACCCATGGAAGCGAAGTTGAAGCTGCTGGTCGATACTTCATCAGATTTGATAGATTGGTGTACAGACAGATTATTGGATCACTGATGTACCTGACGAACACCAGACCAGACATTTGTTTTGTAGTGAACACCTTGAGTTAGTTTCTGGTAGAGACCAGACGTGTTCACCTAGTGGTTGCAAAACATGTGATGAGGTACCTTAAAGGTACAATGGATTATAGTCTTAGCTATGATGGAGATCATGACTTTACATTGAGTGGATACACTGATTCAGATTGGGCATGAAGCGTTGCTGACAGAAAAAGCACTTCCGGATGCTGTTTCAGTTTGGGATCAACCATGATCTCGTGGCAATGTATGAAGCAATCCAGTATTGCTCTCAGTACAACGGAAGCAGAGTACATTGCCGCATGTTCTGCTAGCTGCGAAGCTATATGGCTTCGAAAGTTGCTGACTGATCTATTTAACTTGGAGATGAGAGCAACTGTGATTCTATATGACAACCAGAGCTGCATAAAAATGACAGAGAGTCCTGTATTCCACGACAGGTCGAAGCACATAGAGATCCACTATCATTTCATCCGCGACATGGTACAGAGAGGAGCCTTGAAGCTCCAGTACATTAGCACGGATGAACAGGTTGTTGATGTGTTAACCAAACCTCTATCTCGTGTAAAGTTTGAACACTTTCGAGATAAGCTTGGTATAGTCCGAAAGGACCCTCCCTGAAAGGGGGAGTATATATTTATTCCTTACTTCTGACCTCGCTGTTAGACGTAAAGCAAGATGAGTCATTGCTTCTGACCTCGCTGTTAGACGTAAAGCAAGACATTGTGTGTTCCTTGCTTCTGACCTTGCTGTTAGACATAAAGCAAGATGAGTAATTGCTTATGACCTTGCTGTTAGACATAAAGCAAGATGATTCCTTGCTTCTGACCTCGCTGTTAGACGTAAAGCAAGATGATGTGTGATTCCTTGCTTCTGACCTAGTTGTTAGACGTAAAGAAAGATGATTCCTTGCTTTTGACCTCGTTGTTAGACGTAAAGCAAGATGATGATGTGTTCTTTGCTTCTGACCTAGTTGTTAGATGTAAAGCAAGATGATTCCTTGCTTCTGACCTCGCTGTTAGACGTAAAGCAAGATGATGATGTGTTCCTTGCTTCTGACCTAGTTGTTAGACGTAAAGCAAGATGATTCCTTGCTTCTGACCTCGTTGTTAGACGTAAAGCAAGATGATAATGTGTTCCTTGCTTCTGACCTAGTTGTTATATGTAAAGCAAGATGATGATGTGTTCCTTGCTTTTGACCTAGTTGTTAGACATAAAACAAGATGATTCCTTGCTTCTGACCTCGTTGTTAGATGTAAAGCAAGATGATGATGTGTTCCTTGCTTTTGACTTAGTTGTTAGACATAAAGCAAGATGCTTCCTTGCTTCTGACCCAGTTGTTAGACGTAAAGCAAGATTATGTATACCTTGCTTCTGACCTAGTTGTTAGACGTAAAGCAAGATGTGACTGACACTGAGCTACCAGCTTAACAGCTGTGACATTGAGCCAGTGTAGTACTGTGTTGTGCCAGCCTAGTGCTGTGATGAGGTATCATTTTTACTGATACATATTGATGAAGATGATGATGGCATTCTTTCGAGAATGACGATGCTGTCGATGAAGAAAACTTCCGATGACTCGTAAATCTGCCAGCGAATGTTCCAAGATGATATTGATGATACTGTCCTCTTGATGCCACTGATGATGCAGACCTCTCTCGCCCGATGCTGTTGAAGAATACCCTTCTTGTTAAGGGGGAGTGTTGAAATAATGTAACTGTAAAGAGTATTCTTATTCTTATTGTTATTTTATTTATAGGATTAATCCCCATTGTGGATTAATCATGTCGGTAATTGTATTAGGACCAAATCCGCTTTTGCGGATTGGTCAACAGACAATTATAATAGGCAGAATAAGAAGTCGGCCCTGGCAGTGAATTAAGAGACCCAGAAATACAATAAAGGTGGGTTTACCCACCCGGATTGAGAAGTCGGCCTTGCCAGTGAAGAGATACTTCACACGAGCCAGAACTTGTATAAATACAGGAGGCTAACACCTCATTTGATCACAACACACTTGCTCATTCTTAAGAGGCAAGCTGCAACTTACCAGTTGGAGAGAGGGAGAAGAGTGACGCATCTTTTGGAGAGGACTATTTGTATTGGTTTGAGTTATCTCTTGACATTGTATTGAGAATTTATGATAAGGAAGCTTTTGCTGGGTTTTCTTCCCCTAGAGGGTTTCCCAGGATAAATGCTGTGTCTCTTGTGAATGTGTATTTCTCAGTGATCTTCTTGTTATGTTGCTCTTATCTATTGAAATGCAAAGAACTATAATAATGGCATAAACATTAACAAGGATAAACAAAGAGGGAAAGTAAAACACTTCTCCCTCAACATTTCCCATCATCCATTCATATTTGCGTGTTTGAGTTTGGACTCTCTAGAGTTGGCAGCTTGGTTTCTTCTTGATTTTTTAGGAAGGGAAACTTGTGAGAGCTTAGAGGAGAGGTCAAAGGTTGCCAATCACTTCTAGTACTGCTAATAGTTAAGAGGGCTAATGAGGTAAGCCCGCAATGCATTCTTTATAGTTTTTTGTGTTGTTTGTTTGTGGGTTTATTTTCTTCTCGTACTCTTTCACATTCCTTCTCCCTCATTTTATTGCCAGTGAAAATGTTTCTCTTCGTGTGTTGTATACTGTTTTTATTCCCATGGTGTTCATGGGGAATAGGCACAAGGGGGAAGAAGAGGACAATGGTCATGATGACCAATTTTATGCACATAAGGAAGGCTTGGAAGGGGAAGAAGATGACAATGCCAAAGATGGTAGAGCCAAAACTTGAAGGGGGGATTATTGCCTTTTGGGTTACTCCAAAAGCGTTTTCAATAAAGGAGTAAATTTACTATTGTAATAATCTATTATGATAAAGTATTTTTATATCTGTAATTTGCTTGGGAAGTGTGATCTAAGGGATGTAACTTATTGGCATTAAAATGCATTTGTTTGGTATTTGTTTTCTTGGGTCGCTTAGTGAATTAGGATGGAGAAAAAATGAAATATAAATTGTTGTAATTTAATATTTTCATATTTAACCATCAGGTTGAAGCTTCATAGGAAATAGATCCAAGAAACCTGAAGCAAATGAGGTGAAATTTGTGAATTTTTATTAATCCCGAATTCTGAAATTTTCTCCATGGTATCAGAGCTAATTGGATTGAGATTGTCTTTTTGTTGATTTGAAGGATGAATATCTTAGTGGTTCTACCTAAGAGTGGTTGTTTGGTGGTGAAACCCTAGTGTGATTGAGATGAGCATTTGTACTCATGAAGGGTTTAATTGTTTGACTTTGAGTCCCTAGACAATAATAAATTCCAAGATCACCTTCTCATGAGTTATCATCCTTATCTAGTGATGAGGTGTTGTCATTATCCACTGATGAGTTGTCAGTGAGACCTAAATCTAGAGGTGGTCAAATACATGTACTATATATTAATATCATGAGATGAATGCATGAGTTGAGAATGACTTAAAGCCTTTTCCGCCAAGTTCTTTTCTCGCTTGTTCTATTTTTTAACATGGTATCAAAGCTCTTATGGTCTTAAGGGCATGATAACACCTTTAATATTAAGGGCATGCTTGTTCCAAGGTAGTGATCCATGGAAGGTGTAGTGTAATGATATAAATAGATCTCTTGTAGGTTCACGGCGAGAAAATCAACCCGAAGCAAGAGGTGTCCACAATCATGTAAAGAAGCGACATTGGCTACAAGGTCATAGTTTGATTAATTTCTTGTTGGTTTAATTGGCCATTGTTTTCTTATATCTCCTCTCTTGCTTACAATAATAGTTTGAAAGTAGTTTATTATATATACTGCAAGTGTCTTTTTAGTATATACATGTTTGAAGAATGAATTAAATCCTTTTCCATAGAGTTCTCGTCTTGCTTGTGTTCTATGTGAATTTTGATGTTATTCAAATCCACACTTATTGTTGCTTCTATCACTTTGTGCTTCCACTTGTGACTTAGCTTCAACAAGGCTTATCTTCATCAATTTCACTATATGATTCCATTGAAGATTTTCTAGGTCCTATCAAGTTGCCAACTAGGTCTGTCTTTGACCTCAAGTTGGCTCTAAGTTTCAACTGTCAATGAAGGTTTTGCTGCTATTTTAGGACAACCAACAATTCAAGAAGTTCTTGCTGATTTGTTACGGTTACATTCACAATTTTAGGTGCTCTAGCATGTAGTTTTAGTCACCAAGGGTTAGCACGTGCACACTAAAATAAATGTAACACACCTAGAGATCTTTACAGCTGAAAATACATTAGTTTTACATGGAATTTAACACAGGTATCTTTAGTCAACATGACCCTAGATAAAACCCCCCTGGGGAAAACCTATTTGGAATATATGTTTATATATGAGGAGAATAGATGGTGGAATACAACAAGTACAAAATATAGATGAACCTGATGCAATAAAAGCTTGATCCAAGCTGAAACACAAGTCCAAAAGAAGGAAGAGTGCCCTAGGATGGTTCACCCCTCAGAAATGCTGCCAAGACCAGTGAAATGAAGACAGATGCCAATTGGAAGCTCTAATCTAGAAACCCCTCCTCAGTACTCTGATACTGATGAGTAGCCTCCCTCTGAAACATACTTCACTCCAATCTGACAACTCTAAGACCTCCCCATTGATGATGTGCCCTCCTCCTCAAGTGCGCCCTCCTTAGAACTGGAAGATCCCCACAAAATAAACTAGGCACTAAGCCTCCATGCAAGGAGGTGCCCAAGATTTCCTCTCCCTGCCTGAAACCTCATCCTCTTGCTCTCTCTCAAACTCTTGGAGTGAACAAATGAGTGAATGACCTCTCCTTGGCCTCTTGCGCCCTCCTTTAGGATGCATAAGAAAACCTAAAAGATGGGTGGATGAGACCATCTCAACTCATCCCTAATCAATTGTTGAGATCACTCAAAAATAATCTCACTCAAAAGCCCACTTTACTTAAGTTTCCATAGTTTCACTTTATGTCTATTAATTCACCCACTTTGTGAATTAATTGTCACTTTAGGCTAAAATGACCAAATTTCACTTTTGACTTAAATCTCGTAAGTCAACGTGAAATTAGACATACAATACATAGTACATGGTACAAAGTACTTCCCTCGTGTGTTTAGAAGCTCACAAACACAAGGGGACCACTTTCCAAGATACCCAAATATGAACACTCCCTCTTACTGAGGAAAGTGCCCGTCACCACCAATATCATCCCTATAGTAGACATGGTTTCCTTTTGGCATATACTCGGTGAGTATGGCTGTACCCTGATCATTGAAAGTAGTTTGACACAGATCTTCTCAATCTGCATGATCTATAGATGGAAGTGTCTCTCCACCTATCCAAGATTACCTAGATCTTGGCATCACACCAAAGATCTCCACCTTGGTCTCCCACCAAGGATTTCTACCTCCTGGCATCTCGCCAATGGTCACTACTCTTGGCATCTCACCAAGAGTCACTCTTGACATCTCACCAAGAGTCTCCCCCTCTTGGTATCTCACAAAGAGTACCAGGATCTCGACATCTCACCAAGATCCTCAACTTGGCCTCTTCCCAAGTAGTTTCCACCTGAAGTGGATCCAGAACCTGATCTGCCCGCCTCTGTAGCCAAGTGAGGCTCAAGCCTTCGTGGTGCCCTGCCACTCCTCTTGATCAATCTCTGATGCTCTAAAGCTGTAGCACCAACTCTCTGTTTGCTCGACAACTATGAAACTGAAGCTATCCTGGGTGGACCAATCACCCCCTTTGAAGATGGTGTCCAAGGAAACTGAGTCTGATCTCCCTCTGAATCACTGCTATGAGTCATGTGGTCCTCCTCAACTCTGTTTCCCCATCTAATGCTGGATGGTGTAACAACAGAAAAAGTAGTCACAAATGCACAATCTCTTGCAAAATGCTCATTGAACTCTATCTCCTCTGCTGTCGCTGTTGACACATCTTGCTGCTTCTTCTTCTTCTTGGGACACTGTCCTGCATAGTGACCCATCTCTCCATAAAAAAAACATCTCATTGTTCTCATGTCTCTCTTCGTTCCACTGCTGCTCTCTCCTCCCTGTGGTGGGGCCCCAAACTTGGGACCCTGTCGACCTCCCCGACTGGTCTTCTTCTTTCTCTTTGTCCAAAGAGCAAGGTCCTCATCACCCTAACCTGACTGCTGCTGCTGTTGCTGTCCAGAGGCCTCTGCTGCAAGTCTAGTCTCCTTCTGGACGAAGTCATCCCACATCCTCTCCCATGTCGGCATAACCTCCCTGGCAACAATGCTGCGAACGAATAGACCCCAAGGTTTGGTAAAGTTGTTCAAAGGTGTCATCACCATAGAGTTGGGGTTCACCACCTCTCTGACGGCTCCAAGCTCGTCTCTGATCTGGGTGTAATGACCAAGGAAGGAAGTAACCGACTCATCCTCGAGCAAGCAAATGCCCCTCAATCGATCATGAAGAACCAACTTCCGGTTCTCATTATAACTCTCATACAACTTGCATAGAGATGTCCACATCTCATATGCATAATCTTTCCCAGTGAAGTGGGGAATGATATGATCTCGCACTGCATCACATATGGTCCTCTTTGCCTTGTTGTTCCTCTTCCCGAACTCTACCACCAAAACAGGGGAAGTAATAGGAATGATAGGAACAGAGGCTTCAACTATGTCCCATACTTCGAGGTCCTCTAAAACAAAGACTACCCTTGCCTTCCAAGGCGACCAATTGCTATCCCCAACTAGCCTGTCCTCAACACACATTTGAGATGCTGGCATGTCTGCCAAACTGCACTCCAACTGATGCTCAAACTGCAAAGGAACGCTGCCTCACTCCTATCAACACATGTGTGAAAAGAGACAAGTGAACTCCGACCTCACTCCTAGCAATATAGGTGTGAAAAGAGGTCGAGTCAAATCAACCTCACTCCTACACCGTAGGTGTGAAAAGAGACTGACGAAAACTGTCCACAACTACGCAACTATCTTCTACAAAATTCTACCCACAAGCATCCACTGAAAACTGTTAATGGCTGTCCACAAAATCTACCAAGAAGATGTATAAAACAACCCACTCATATGCTGTCCAAACTACGAAAAAATTAGCCACCTCATCTCTGATACCATGAAGATTTTCAAGGTCCTATCAAGCTGCCAACCAGGTCTGTCTTTGACCTCAAGTTGGCTCTAAGTTTCAATTGTCAATGAAGGTTTTGCTGTTGTTTTAGGACAGCCAATAGTTCATGAACTTCTTGCTGATTTGTTACGGTTACACTCACAATTTTAGGTGCTCTAGCATGTAGTTTTAGTCACACCAAGGGTTAGCACATGCATACTAAAATAAATGTAACACACCTAGAGATCTTTACAACTAAAAATACATTAGTTCTACACTAACACACATGAAATTTAACACAGGTATTTTTGGTCAACTTGACCCTGGATAAACCCCCCCCGAGGAAAGCCAATTTGGGATATATGTTTATATATGAGGAGAATAGATGGTGGAATACAACAAGTACAAAACATAGATGAACTTGATACAATAATAGCTTAATCCAAGCTGAAACACAAGTCCAAAAGAAGGAAGAGCACCCTAGGATGGTGCGTCCCTTAGAAATGATGCCAAGACTACTGAAATGAAGCCAGATGCCAACTGGAAGCTCTGATCTAGAAACCCCTCCACAATACTCTGACACTGATGAGTAGCCTCCCTCTGAAACATACCTAACTGCAATCTGATAACTCTAAGACCTCCCCACTCATGATGCGCCCTCCTCCTCAAGTGTGCCCTCCTAAAAAATGGAAGCTCCCCACTAAATAAAGTGGGCACTAAGCCTCCATGAGCCCTCCATGCAAGGAGGCGCCCAAGCTTTACTCTCCCAATGCCTGAAACCTCATCCTCTTTCTCTCTCTTAAACTATTGGAGTGAACAAATGAGTGAATGGCCTCTCCTTGGACTCTTGCGCCCTCCTTTAGGATGCATAAGGAAACCTAAAAGATGGGTGGATGAGATCATTTCATCTCATCCTTAATCAATGGTTGAGATCACTCAAAAAGAATCTCAATCAAAAACCCACTTTACTTAAGTTTCCATAGTTTCACTTTATGTCTATTAATTCACCCACTTTGTGAATTAATTGTCACTTTAGGTTAAAATGACCAAATTTCACTTTTGACTTAAATCTCGTAAGTCAACGTGAAATTAGACATAAAGTACATAGTACATGGTACAAAGTACTTCCCTCGTGTTTAGAAGCTCACAAACACAAGGGGACCACTTTCCAAGGTACCGAAATCTCAACATCCATCTCATGACTAGTTAATGAATCATCATCCATATATTTTGTTGTATCTATATCAACCATCATGTCATTTGTATTACAAGTAACATCAACCTTTTGTAAGAGGTCATTTGTATCACAAGTTGCATCAACCGTGTTCTCAATTTGTTGCTCATTTTCTATTAATTTTAGTTGAAGTGCTTCAACCAATATATCATTGAGATGAATTTGCTTGTGAAGATCAACAATCCAGTTATCCAATTCATGCAAAGAGTCTTGTAATTCTTTGATTTCTTGATTGGCGTTTTGCAAATGCTTTCCTCTTTTTTTACTTTTTTTTTTTTTAATTATTACTTTTGCTTGTATCACGTTCGTTTGTACTTATTTCTTTTCTATCACACTCACTCACTCTTATGTCACGCTTAGGGTGTTGGGTACTATCGATCATGCACTCCAAAGTGTGATTTTTTAGACAAATCATTTTTAGGCAAGTCAATTTTAGGCAAGTCATTTTTTAACAACATGGCTTCTTGGACAATTTAATGACTCACCATCATGCTTCAGTGACTCAATTACTCAACAAACTTAACATTGAAAAGACACTTAAACTATCTTGTCATGAAGCATATTTTACATGGACCAGAAAGGATTATGACCTTTGAACTTTTGACAATACCCAATGAAGATTCGAGGAATAAAAAATTACACTTAGTTCTCTTTGTTACATGCCTTGACTGATCAATATATTTTGTGCCTGGTCACTCCATGTGTATGAAGTTTAAATAACAAATTGCAATTATTTTTTTAGTGTACACACAATACATCATAACCATCCAAGAAAATATCCACCATCACACACAAGTACAATTGTCCTTCCTTAGACCCATTTATTCTAATTTCAAGATACTAGGACAAGGAGCAAAAATAAGTGCAATTTTATTATATGGATCCCTCAACTATTTTTCCTCGTAACAATAGTAAGTTTCACAACTTTTCTATTTCAAAATTTTCAATGTTTGAATAGATCTCCAAGCTCCCTTTACAAAATAATAGTTCCCAATTACTCTCACTCTTGTCTTAATACGTACCCAATAACTTTTTTCTTTTGAAGGGTTTTCACACCAACTTAAAACTCAATTAGTAATCTCTTTAATAAAAAATAATGAAGCAAATATCACTTTCGTAAGGACTATTTTACTCATATTATTTTTTACCAATTTTCACAAATGCAATTTTCCTTTGAATAGTTGAGCAATGAGAGGATTGTAGATTCCATTCTAGAACGTTTGGAATATGTTGATTTGATGAGATTGATTGAATTGTAGATGTCTTGTTGAAGATGAGTCACAAGAAGAAACACAAAGTGACAAAAGCAACAAAAAATGTGAATTTGAAGAACATCAAAATGATCTTTTCAAAACAATTGTGAGACCTTGGGAAGAAATGCAACTCAACAAAAATTGACATGGCCTAGGATATAACAAAGGAATTGGCTTTCATATCCTAGATTACTCTGAACAAATTCCTGATAAGTGCCAACATTGTCATTGAGGTGGTCACATGAAGAATCCGTGTTTTGATATCCATCATTGTCTTCACCGTGGGAAGACAAATCGTCATTCATATAAATGTCAAAAAAGGAAGAAGGCTAAAAAGAAAACAACTAATTAGGGTTGGATCAATTCTTGGCGATGGAACCAACAAATCGAGAAGTTGCATAAGTCTTACCATCTAGTTCAAACATATATAAAGACACATCTGTATGGATAAATCACAAAAGTAGAAGGCTTTCAAACAATGGTTTCAAATGGAGATTTTGGGCATGATTGGGGTCCAATTCTTTATGTATTTTGAATTGAAACACGAGTCAAAATTATGGTACTCTCTACATCTTAAAGGGGGAAGTACATTGATGAAATAAAAAATGGTTAGTGGTGTAGCATCCCCAACCCCAAGCTGGACCACACCACACCAAAAATATGCCTTTTTGATACCATTAATTAAGTAAATTTCTTGCATATATATACAGAATAATAGAGTCTAACAACATAAAATGCATGTATAAATTTTCACACATAGAACATAACAAAAAATAGCATAAATAACCACATCGTAATAATTATAAGCACATAAGATACACTTATCTTTTACTGTAATCACCGACTGGTTGTAGGCTTCAAACATTCCTCCTAGCCATAGACCTCATTGTTCATAATCTCTCAGCAATGGGTCGCCCTCGAGTTGGGGCTATGACTCCACCAGGACAAAGGTTCTCTCACCAATCCCTCTAAGGATATACAACACTCAGTAAAACAAACAAGGCCCATGACACCAACTCTAGCAACAATTTCACCTCACAACCTCTCATTCCCCTCATTCTGTCCCACCCCAGGAAGTGTACCCCTTCTCTTCTCAATAGTCCTTCGACTGTCTCACTTCCCTTCTGGAGCTTCAACAATAGGCTGACCAGGAAGTCTCTAAGCGTTGTGACACTTGGAACACACAACTGCACTAAGAGTTATGGCACCACTAGAACAACATGCAAGGGAAACCTATTCCCCAACAATTCTCTCGCCTAGAGAAGATTTCTCCACAGGGATGGAAACCTTCCTCTTCAAACCCCAACCACCAAGGATTTACAGGATAACCAATGCTCCATAGCTCCACTCTCTCGTACTGGTAAGAATGATGGCCAACATGAATGAATTGTAAGAAAGAATGAGTGAAAATGAATGAGAATTACATTAACTCTCAATAATATATATGCATGTGCCCTTTATGACACTTGGCACACTAGGAACTCACTTGTCCCCCCACTTGTAATTAGTTCCCTTTTCTTTTGGAGCTTAGGATAATTCATTATATAAGACTTCTTGATTTGGGGATAATATTATTTTATTCCTAGGCTTAAGTCCCTTGACTTAGACTCCTTTTCCTTAATCCCTTAGCCCTCTTTCCCTCTCGTGGTGTCCTATTCCCCCAAACTCTTTCGTCTGACTTGGTCTGCAATAATGATGTATTTTATTAATAATATGAGTGATTACATATTACAATGATAGGTTCACTGGCCTTCTTAGCTTCTAGTCTCTCCAACCTAATAATCACATAGGCACTCCAACCTATAATATATTGACACACCATCATATAAAACATATGTATATTTACAATTGGGGTTCAACCTAGGGGTATTACATTACCCTCCCCCTTATTTATGCACTGTCCTCAATGCATTATATACAATGTACATTCAAAATTCTTTAAAAAACTCCATGCCTTTGTTGTTGAAGCTTGTTATTGTTCTGGTTCTCTTCTTTCCAAGTGCCAGATTCACATCTTCATACTTCAGTTGGAAGTCTTTTTCTCTATTCCACATAGTTTCTTCGGGTAAGAATTCAACTCGCTGTTGTTTTTGACACACCCTCACATTGATTCTAGCCACCATGCCACATGCATTCTTGAGCTACCTCTTCCTTGCTGCACTCACCCTTCTAGGATTATGCATCCCTTCACTGCTACACATTCCTTCAACGATCCATCTTTCCAAGGCTTTCACACACAAGGAAAGAACCAACTCATTATCAGACCCCCACCAAGGGTTCACTCTCTATAGCAAACATAGGGCTCCAATGTCCCAACAATAAAATTTCTTCCCCAAGCATTCCAACTTCAATAACCATCATCCCATCCGTATCACACACATACAATCATCATGAGATAATTTCATAACAATTTCATTTAGAAATTCAAATTCATTTTTATAAGGAAATTGAAAATTCCCCCAAGTATGAGATTCCATCTCATAATTTTCATGGTTGTTGCAATAACAAACATCAATCTATCTTATGGATTTCAGAAGTGCCATACTCGAGACCAATTTTCCTACAATACTCGATATTGCATTTAGCCAAGTAGGTTATTAGTATTTCATGTACAATATACTTTTATTGTAATATTTACAAAAACTCACAAAGTGATCTCAAAATTGTCTACATTTAACAATTCAATCACAACTATCAACCATTTATTAATTGGGATGAAAATATCATTTCCTACACATGTATTATCAAAAACTAAAACTTTTCTTTTTCTAGCCATCATTATTTTTATTACATTGTTCCCCTGACATAGTTTTTCAATAGTCCATTCTTATGAGACTACTTTAGCCTGCAACTTCTTTTGTTGCAATGTCTAATAGCTCTTGAAATGTTCTAAATTTCATGAGTTAGTTATAAGTACATCATTTCAGCTGTTAGCATAATCATTTCTATTAAATATAATACATGCATGCATTCCCCAAAATACATTTTATAATGCCTTCAAGCATACACAACTTTATCTTAGGATACACGAGTGCAAATCTACCACTTTCACACTTTCATGATCTATTCATGCATACTATTCAATGCACCATTGCATTGGTTTCAAAATTCCCTTTATCTAAGTCAGGAATCCCACCATGGTGAATTGGAAGGTCTGGCCAATGCCTCGACACATCATCCATACACTTTCTATCGCTTTCTCAACCATTTGGATGCCTTCCTTTTTGACCCAAACACTACACCAAGAATAAAATTCTATGATGCTCCTTAGTGTTAGCAAAAAGGTTGCGATACAAACATTAATTATAAGTAGGAAGTTCATTGGATACTTGTGTGGCACTATAGCCTTTCCATAACCAACCATGTCATGGTCTCACACATGTCTAGCTTTACCGACATTTATCTCTATAACAAGGTCATACCGATTTATCGCTTTGGTTATTAACTCATAACCAACAAAATCATGACATGCTATTCTGTCATATGAATGTATTCAAAAGCTAATAGCTTTTATAACTATCTCAAGCCTTAAGCCTGTAATGACCCTTTTCTTATTCCTGTAAATAATCCCGTAAATAATCTGAAACACTAGCTAAATTATAATTAATTATGATATAACCTTAAATTGATTACAAGTTATTAATTAATTATTTTGGATTATACTTAAGCGGAAATATGATTTAACTCCTT
>JASDQU010101287.1:17327-78929 GCA_032191745.1 Picea mariana
TCCCATCATATTATCATTTTTACATCTTATCTCCCATTCATCTATCCCATTCCCCTAGTCCAGACATTAGGATGACCTATTTGTGGGATTACACATTATCCTGTGGGAAGAAGGGGCTAAAGGCCCAGGGGGTAAAAGAAACTGGTAAGAGATAAAATCAATAAAAAATAAAACCTAGAGATGCCTAGCCTAGGGATCCCCAAGAAGGCAATAAAAGGCCTCTCGATAAGAAACAAGAAGGACCCAAAGAAAAATAACAAAAAAAAAGACCTAGCCAAGAGGATGGGGGGTCTCATCACGAGCCAGCCCATTATGTTCATATTTACCTAGGAGTATGACATTGCCATTATCTGGTTACCATGCTAGGGCAGTGACCTTTGGTTGCATGGCCAATGGAAAGGGGGTCTCATCATGAGCCAGCCTTATCATCTCTGTGAAAATACTTGTGGGTAACATTGTCAACTCTGGTCAACACGCCAAGGCAATGTCCTATAGTTAGACCTTGAAATAATGAAAAGAAAGAATAAAGGCAATAAAGGGCTTGGAAAGAATTGCATCCATGACAGGTATAGCTCGCCTCCTACAAAGGAACCCATGGATAATATCACCCCTGTATTCCACTATGTCTGGAAATCCTTTGACCACACCACCTCGTATTACATGTCTTGGATGATATCCTTTGGAAACTTTCCTCTTCTTATGGATGCTGGCCCAATAGGGCACTTTGTCTTTTTCTTCAGCTTTGTATAGTAGGTCATTGTAATTTATTTGAGCTATTAGCTGATATGCTTGGGGTTTTATGCATGCATTTGATAAAATTAATGATGAAATATGATTGACATTGCAATCATCCTGAGGACTAATGAACCCATGGAGGGAAATTTTTTTGATGTGGAGGACCATGCCCAATGGACAGGCACCAAGTGGACCGGTACACATGGGGAGATGATTAGTTCGGACCTCCATGGGGCTAAAGAGCCCATCATATGGTTGTTGGGACCTCATCAGAGGCAGAGACAGGACAGTGACTGGTCGAGGTTTTGCACGAGAGAAGAAGAAGGACATTTTCATCCAGGACGCCTTGACTGAGCCCATCCCTAGGGGGTTGACCCACTGCAAGTGGAACGTGTCCCTTTGTTGATCTAGGAAATCCTCTAGAGGCCCTTGACGTCACCTCCAGCGCATGGTAGTTTGACAGGGCAATTTGGCACATGTGGCAGAGTTTGGAGGCCCAGAGAGGGCCAACGTTTGTCATCTAGTGTTGTGATTTTCCTTGAAAAGGGCCAACGTCTCCCTCAAAGGGGATGGACGTCTTGCTCATTGCTCATTTAGGGTTTTCTTTTAGCAATTTAATGTAAAACAGTACGATTTTTAGTTATTAGCCTTGTCGGTTATTTTAATGACCTAATTTTAATTAAAGGTCATTGGATGATATAAATTGAGGATGTTTTCCCTCATTTTAACATAATAGAATTCACTCACACTTGTGAGGTTTGATTTTTGCACCCTTCTTGGGTATATTTGCTTGCTAAGTGAGGCACACTTGTTGTTGGAAGGATATTTTTGGCATTTTGTGGCATTTCTCTCAACGAAGGTTTACAACTAGGGTTTGCTTATGCTTCTCTTCATGATATGTAAGTGAATTTTCTTGCAAAACTTCTTAATTGAATGGTTGTAGGTGTAATTTCTCGCATTTGCTTATTAAATTGTTGATTTAAAACCCTAGGTAACAAGCACACAAGTACGTCATTGTTACATGTCCCCTTAGAGAGAGATTTTTTCATCCATTGAAGAAGAGGGATTGAGCCTAGCCTTTGCTACACTCATCTTGCTTCTTCCCTTAAGATAGCGTTGAAGTTTATAGGTTGAAAGAGGGTGACTTCCTAGGCCTAGGTTATCTACACCTAGGGCCTTCATCTTCTAGGGTTTGAAAGCCTTGCCCTTACAACACTTTCTCCCTTAGACTTATTCTTTATGTTAGCCGTTTTGCCAAGTTGACCTAAAGAAGGAGGAAAGAGCACGAGGCCTTGCTTAAGCACCATAGAACCCTTCCTTCTAGTCTTTAAGTCATCATCATTTCAAAACCTTGTGCCATCTTTTTATTTGACTCCATATACCCTAAGGCGTTGATATCTAACTTCCAACATTGAAGTCTTAGTGTACACAACCATTCTCAAAACATTAAATTTTGAAACCCTAACTAACAAACTAACCTAATTAGGGCTGACGTCACAGTTGGATATCTCATCTTGACGCAGCAAAAGTTGAATATAAGAAATTAAATGATGATTTGAAGCATTTATTGAGCAAATTGTTGATTGGATATATTGTTGGCTTAGTCATCTCCATAGATATTGATGAATTGATTCTTTTTTCATGGTTAATTAACAAAACGTTGACTTCATTTTATATCTATTGCATTATATTGCTGATTGAATAATATCAGATAGTTATTGAAGTACTAACCCTTTGAGTTATAGCCTGCATATATATATTGTGTTGTTGTTGTCTTGTTCCGGGCAGGTGTTTTCAATTGGGCATACACTTCACTATTGGTTGTTTAGCCAGGCTATCTGACTTAGGTGGTAACCTGTGAGGAGGAAAATTTAACCTTGCTTTATATCTTAGCCTCTTCAAAGCCCCAGGTTGTYGGGGACGTCTCCCCTAGGCTAATCTCCCTAAACAGAAAGAACCTCTCCATTGAGGTGACATTGGGTGGGGAAGGTTCCTGTTACGCCAATTTGATCTCTATCCTTTAGCCTATGACCTAAACTACAAACTAAGTGATAACATTTTGGTGCCGTTGTCGRGGAACACTGAGTCAATATTCCTCAATGACAAATATTTTGGTAAGTCTTGCCTCGAAGACCTTTCTCTTACAAGATTACCTAGCGACTCCACTAGACTTTATTCCCCTATTCTTTGATAGTTTCAGGAAAACTATCTGGCGACTCGACAAACCAAAAGGAGATTCAATAATCCTCCTTTATCTTTCAGAAGGAAGCCTCCTTTGAATTCACCTGTTGTCAAGTCACTTTTTGGAAAGAGACTTCCTTTAAACATGTCTACCTCTCAGACCGGTACTACAAACCCAGTTAACAATCAAAGACAATGGTCGTCTACTCTTTTCAATCCATTAGACATGTCATCCATACCTGGCTACCCTAGGCAAATGCCACCCAAGTATGAGAAGTGGTTGCCTAAGTTTACCGACACTGATGCCACTAGTGCCGAGGAGCATATGAGTAACTTTTGGGCATTTTTTCAGCTTCACCCCATTAGTGACGACGTTGAAGACTTGGTCATGAAATTATTCTCTACTACCCTTTATGATGTTGCAAGACGTTGATATCTCAGTATTCCTGATGGAAGCATTAAAACCATGGATAGACTTGAGAAAATATTTTTCAGAAGATGGAGCATCAAAGAAGATCCTAACATGCTTCTCACCCGACTAAATAGCCTTGCCAAGCATAAGAATGAGTCTATTCAGGAATTTCACACCAGATTCGAAGCATTACTCCAAAGAATTCCCCCAAGCCATCATCTGAAAGATGATTACCTTGTTCACATATACACCAGATCTTTCAGTGGCCAACTAGGGTATCTTACTAGAGATAAAGACCCCCAATCCATTCAAGAAGCCCAAGAGCTCGCTACCAAGATAGAAGGAAATCTCCTTTCATCCAAGATTGAGCCCTTTGCTAACCCTAGGGGAGAATAGACACCAAGCAGAAAGTAGTACACAATGCTGAGCTTACATCAGATCTCTCCACCAGTATCAGTAAGCTACAAGCTTCCATGGATAGCACCATGAAAAATCAAGAATAAATGATGAGCCGGATCGTTAGACTTGAAAAGTCCCAGACCCAGGCACCTAGACCTCCATTCAAAGGGCAATTCCAGAAAGGGAACCAAGCCTACAAGCCAAAGAATGAAAATGAAGTCCCAAATACGTTGGCTTCTATAAACGTCGTTGATGAAAACCCCTGGTGCCTGGATGTCAATAATAAACAACTTGGACCAGGAATCACGAGAAAAGCTGAAAAGGCAAGAAGTCCAAGTATACAGGAGAAAGAATCTGAAACAACCTACTGCTGATCAACCGAAATCTCTTAAGTTTCTTCCTCCCAAGACATTTTGAAGGAGCTTTGTCAAAGATGCATGTAAACGTTCCCTTAAAAGAAGCAATTAAGATCCCCTCTATTAAAGAACGCTTTGATACCTTCTTTTCGAGAACATATGAGCCTATGGACCCCCCAATTATGTTACAATATGATCACTTCATAATACAGTATGGTGAAAACCCCCCTTTCTTCATGACTCTAATGATGAACAACAAATACCTTAACAATTGCATGCTAGATACAGGTGTTGGTGCAAATATGATGTCTCTTAAAGTCATGCAGCAAATGGGTTTGAAGGTCACTAGGCCTTACAGGAATGTGTGTGGTTTTGAGTCTAAAGCAATACCCACACATGGTGTGGTGTAAAATGTCGAGGTACACTTGAAGGAATTCACCAAGAAGACAGTCCACATAGATATTATAGTGGTTGATGTCTCGGACGTATGGGGAATGTTGTTGTTTAGGAAGTTTGGGGCAATGATAGGCGGGTCCCTTGAGATGGATCTCACCTTTTTTCGATTACCTTTGAAAGATGGGACAACCGGGCGTTTACTCAATGTACCAATAACTGGAAATCAAGTGAAAGATATCGTTCCTCCCATAAATGAAGCGCGGAAAGATGTGATACAAAATCTTCAAGAATATTCTCCGAAAGATATGCCCTTTGCAACAGAAGAAGAGTTTGACCAGATTGAATGGCCCAATAAAGAAGAATACCAACAACTCCCGGATGAATTTCAGAACAAAGAGGTTGGGAGGGTGAAGATATTAAAAAGGAAAAAGGATGAAGAGGACGTGCAGATCCATCCATCCCAACAAGGATTTTTTACATCAGAAGCCTACCCACCTCCCTCGGTACAATACACCAGGGTTGTTCAAGGAAAAACCAAACACAAGATCAGAAAATACAAGGAGGGAGGTTTGGTATGGATGTGGGATACTTAGAAAGGAGAGCCAACTAATGTAAAGGGAAGCACGCAATCATGGCTCGGACCTTTCAAAGTCAGAATGGAATCAATTGATAACTCATATTATTTGTCCACTTTGGAAAGGGGGAAGGCGCCCATTACCCATTAATGGCCGCCTCCTCAAACCCCACCAAGGTGGTGGGACATGATTCCATAGGTAAGTATAGGTAGGTAGGCATTCTTCCATGTATTATACCATTTGCATTTCATGTTAGTTTGTTTCCTCACATGCATATTGATTATTTTATTTCAGTCATATATATATATATATATATATATATATATATATATATATGTATGTATGTATTATATTTGCAGGGTGGTAATACCACCCCACCTTTGTTACTGATGCCCTTTTCGAGTGTCATCAGGTCTACAGGTTTATGCCAAAGATGTTGAGGTTCTCATGTGCTCTACGGTGAGCACATGTCCCCGAGTTGGAGCCATATGTTATCCCCGATTTCTAGGGATAACTAGGAGATCATGTCTCGAGGCCCACAGGTCCTAGACATGGAGTACCGAGAGAAGGATTGACCTAGTGTGGCCCTGGAGGGACCATGTTTCTTCTTCTTCATTAGACTTGTCATGTCAGCAGCAACAACATCCATCACCTTCGTCTTGGACTTGTATCAAAGAAGACTCTTTCTCCATGAGGTAATTGGTCCAGGTATCATGGTATGTGTCATGTTTGATCATTATAACTTTCAGATATATGCATCAGATTCCTTTCATTTCTCACGACTGCTTGGATATTACAATAACCCACTTAACCATGGTTGGGGGGATTAACGGGGTACCCTAGCAAGCTTGTACCCATAGGTTTTGGTTAGCCACCAGGGGGGATTTTGAAGAGCCATCGTTTGCTCCCATCATATTATCATTTTTACATCTTATCTCCCATTCATCTATCCCATTCCCCTAGTCCAAACATTACGATGACCTATTTGTGGGATTACACATTATCTTGTGGGAAGAAGGGGCTAAAGGCCCTGGGGGTAAAGGTAGCTGGTAAGAGATAAAAGCCATAAAAAATAAAACCTAGAGATGCCTAGCCCATGGATCCTCGAGAAGGAAATAAAAGGCCACGCGATAAGAAACAAGAAGGACCCAAAGAAAAATAAAAAAAAACAAGACCTAGCCAAGAGGATGTGGGGTCTCATCACGAGCCAGCCCATTATGTTCATAGGTACCTAGCAGTATGGAATTTCCATTATCTGGTTACCACGCCAGGGCAGTGAGATTTGGTTGCATGGCCAAGGGAAAGGGGGTCTCATCATGAGCCAGCCTTATCATCTCTATGAAAGTACTCATGGGTAACATTGTCAGATCTGGTCACCACGCCAAGGCAATGTCCTATAGTTAGACCTTGAAATAATGAAAAGAATGAATAAAGGAAATAAAGGGCTTGGAAAGAATTGCATCCATGACAGGTACAACTCGCCTACTACAAAGGCACCCATGGATAATATCACCCCTATCTTCCACTATGTCTGGACATCCTTTGACCACACCACCTCGTATTACATGGCTTGGATGATATCCTTTGGAAACTTTCCTCTTCTTATGGATGCTGGCCCAATATGGCACTTTGTCTTTTTCTTCAGCTTTGTATAGTAGGTCATTGTAATGTATTTGAGCTATTAGATGATATGCTAGGGGTTTTATGCATTCATTTGATAAAATTAATGATGAAATATGATTGACATTGCTATGATCCCGAGGACTAATGAACCCATGGAGGGAAAAGTTTTTGATGTGCAAGACCATGCCCGACGGACAGGTACCAAGTGGACCGGTACACATGGGCAGATGATTAGTTCGGACCTCCATGGGGCTGAAGAGCCCATCATATGGTTGTTGGGACCTCATCAAGGGTAGATATATGAAAGTGATTGGTCGAGGTTTTGCACAAGAGAAGAAGAAGGACATTTTCATCTAGGATGCCTTGGCTGAGCCCAGCCCTAGGGGTTTGACCCACTGCAGGTGGACCGTGTCCTTCTATTGATCCAGGATGTCCTCTAGAGGCCCTTGATGTCACCTCCAGTGCATGGCAGTTTGATAGGGCAGTTTGGCACATGTGGCAGAGTTTGGAGGCCCAAAGAGGGCCAACGTTTGTCATCTAGTGTTGTGATTTGCCCTGAAAAGGGCCAACGTCTCCCTCAAAGGGGATGGACGTCTTGGTCATTGCTCATTTAGGGTTTTCTTTTAGTAGTTTAATGTAAAACCATATCATTTTTAGTTATTATCCTTGTCGGCTATATTAATGACCTAATTTTAATTAAAGGTCATTGGATGATATAAATTGAGGATGTTTTCCCTCATTTTAACATAACAGAATTCACTCAAACTTGTGAGGTCTGATTTTTGCACCCTTCTTGGGTATATTTTCTTGCTAAGTGAGGCACACTTGCTATTGGAAGGATATTTTTGGAATTTTGTGGCATTTCTCTCAAATAAGGTTTACAACTAGGGTTTTCTTATGCTTATCTTCATGATATGTAAGTGAATTTTCTTACAAAACTTCTTAATTGAATGGTTGTAGGTGTAATTTCTCGCATTTGCTTATTAAATTGTTGATTTAAAACCCTAGGTAACAAGCACACAAGTAGGTCATTGTTACATGTCCCCTTAGAGAGAGATTTTTTCATCCATTGAAGAAGAGGGATTGAGCCTAGCCTTTGCTACACTCATCTTGCTTCTTCCCTTAAGATAGCGTTGAAGTTTATAAGTTGAAAGAGGATGATGTCCTAGGCCTAGGTTATCTACACCTAGGGCCTTCATCTTCTAGGGTTTGAAAGCCTTGCCCTTACAACATTTTCTCCCTTAGACGTATTCTTTATGTTAGCCGTTTTGCCAATTTGACCTAAAGAAGGAGGAAAGAGCACGAGGCCTTGCTTAAGCAACATCGGAGTGTGCCTCTTTCCCCTAGGGTTTTGATTCTAGGGCCCTACCTTTGCAGCACCATAGAACCCTTCCTTTTAGTCTTTAAGTCATCATCCTTTCAAAACCTTGTGCCCTCTTCTTATTTGACTCCATATACCCTAAGGCATTGATATCTAACCTCCAACGTTGAAGTCTTAGTGTACAAAACCATTCTCAAAACCTTAAATTTTGAAACCCTAACTAAAAAACTAACCTAATTAGGGTTGACGTCACAGTTGGATATCTCATCTTGACACAGCAAAAGTTGAATATAAGCAATTAAATGATGATTTGAAGCATTTATTGAGAAAATTGTTGATTGGATATATTGTTGGCTTAGTCATCTCCATAGATATTGATGAATTGATTATTTTTTCGTGGTTAATTAACAAAACGCTGACTTCGTTTTATATCTATTTCATTACATTGCATTACGGGAGAAAGAATCTGAAACAACCTACCACTGATCAGCTGAAATATCTTGAGGTTCTTCCTCCCAAGACGTCCAAGACTGAGAAGGTTAACCTTGATTTTGACTTTGAAGGAGCTTTGTCAAAGATGCATGTAAACGTTCCCTTAAAAGAAGCAATTAAGATACCTTCTATTAAAGAATGCTTTGATACCTTCTTTTTAGGAACAGTTGAGCCTATGGACCCCCCAATTATGTTGTAGGTTGATCACTTCAGGATCCAGTATGGTGAAAACCCCCCTTTCTTCATGACTCTAATGATGAACAAAAAATACCTTAGAAATTCCATGCTAGATATAGGTGTTGGTGCAAATATGATGTCTCTTAAAGTCATGCAACAAATGGGTTTGAAGGTCACTAGGCCTTACAACAATGTGTGTGGTTTTGAGTCTAAAGAAATACCCACACATGGTGTGGTGTAAAATGTCGAGGTACACTTGAAGGAATTCACCAAGAAGACAGTCCACATAGATATTATAGTGGTTGATGTCCTGGGCGTATGGGGAATGTTGTTGTCTAGGAAGTTTGGTGCAATGATAGGTGGGTCCCTCGAGATGGATCTCACCTTTTTGCGATTACCTTTGAAAGATGGGACAACCGGACATTTACTCAATGTACCAATAACTGGAAATCACGTGGAAGATATCGTTCCTCCCATAAATGAAGCGCGGAAAGATGTGATACAAACTCTTCAAGAATATTCTTCGAAAGATATGCCATTTGCAATAGAAGAAGAGTTTGACCATATTGAATGGCCCATGAAAGAAGAATACCAACAACTCCTAGATGAATTTCAAAACAAAGAGGTTGGGATGATGAAGATATTAAAAAGGAAAAAGGATGAAGAGGACTTGCAGATCCATCCATCCCAACAAGAAGTTTTTACATCAGAAGCTCACCCACCTCCCTCAGTATAGTACACCAGGGTTGTTCAAGTAACAACCAAACACAAGATCAGAAAATACAAGGAGGGAGGTTTGGTATGGATGTGGGATACTCAGAAAGGAGAGACAACTAATGTAAAGGAAAGCACGTAATCATGGCTCATACCTTTCAAAGTCGGAATGGAATAAGTTGATAACTCATATTATTTGTCCACTTTGGAAGGGAGAAGGCGCCCATTACGCATTAACATCCGCCTCCTCAAACCCCACCAAGGTGGTGGGACATGATTCCACAGGTAAGTATAGGTAGGTAGGCATTCTTCCATGTATTATACCATTTGCATTTCATGTTAGTTTGTTTCCTCACATGCATATTGATTGTTTTATTTCAGTCATATATATATATATATGTGTGTGTGTATTATATTTGTGGGGTGGTAATACCACCCCACCTTTGTTACTGATGCCCTTTTCGAGTGTGATCAAATCTGCAGGTTTATGCCAGATATGTCGAGGTTCTCATGCGCTCTACGGTGAGCACATGTCCCCGAGTTGGAGCAAGATGTTATCCCAGATTTATAGGGATAACTAGGAGATCATGTCTCGAGGCCCATAGGTCCTAGACATGGTGTACCGAGAGCAGAATTGACCCGGTGTGGCCCTGGAGGGCCCATGTTTCTTCTTCTTCATTAGACTTGTCCTGACAGTAGTAGCAGCATCCATCACCTTCGGCTTGGACTTGTATCGGAGAAGAATCTTGTGCCATGAGGTAAATTGTCCAGGTATCATTGTATGTGTCATGTTTGATCATTATAACTTTTAGATATATGCATCAGATTCCTTTCATTTCTCACAACTGCTTGGATCTTACACTAACCCACTTGACCATGGTTGGGGGGATTAACGAGGTACCCTAGCAAGCTTGTACCCATAGGTTTTGGTTAGCCACCAGGGGGGATTTTGAAGAGCCATCATCCGCTCCCATCATATTATCATTTTTACATCTTATCTCCCATTCATCTATCCCATTCCCCTAGTATGGACATTAGGATGACCTATTTGTGGGATTACACATTATCCTATGGGAAGAAGGGGCTAAGCCCCAGGGGGTAAAAGTAGCTGGTAAGAGATAAAAGCCATAAAAACTAAAACCTAGAGATGCCTCGCCTAGGGATCCCTGAGAAGGCAATAAAATGCCTCTCAATAAGAAACAAGAAGGACTCGAAGAAAAATAACAAAAGGAAAGACCTAGCCAAGAGGATGGGGGGTCTCATCACGAGCCAGCCCATTATGTTCATAGGTACCTAGCAGTATGACATTGCCATTATCTGGTTACCATGTCAGTGTAGTGACCTTTGGTTGCATGGCCAAGGGAAAGGGGGTCTCATCATGAGCCAACCTTATCATCTCTGTGAAATTACTCGTGGGTAACACTGTCAGCTCTGGTCACCACACCAAGGTAGTTTCCTCTAGTTAGACCTTGTAATAAAGAAAAGAAAGAATAAAGGCAATAAAGGGCTTGGAAAGAATTGCATCCATGACAGTTACAACTCACCTCCTACAAAGGCACCCACAGATAATATCACCCCTATCTTCCACTATGTCTGGACATGTTTTGACCACACCACCTCGTATCACATGGCTTGGATGATATCCTTTGGAAACTTTCCTCTTCTTATGGATGTTGTCCCAATAGGGCACTTTTTCTTTTTCTTCAGCTTTGTATAGTAGGTCATTGTAATGTCTTTGAGATATTAGATGATATGCTAGGGGTTTTATGCATGTATTTGATAAAATTAATGATGAAATATGATTGACATTGCTATGATCCTGAGGACTAATGAGCCCATGGAGGGAGAAGTTTTTGATGTGCAGGACCATCCCGACGGACAGGTACCAAGTGGACTGGTACACATGGGGAGATGATTAGTTCGGACCTCCATGGTACTGAAGAGCCCATCAGATGGTTCCTGGGACCTCATCAGGGGCAGAGACAGGACAGTGACTGGTCGAGGTTTTGCACGAGAGAAGAAGAAGGACATTTTCATCCAGGACGCCTTGGCTGAGCCCAACCCTAGGGGGTTGACCCACTACATATGGAACGTGTCCCTCTGTTGATCCAGGATGTCCTCTAGAGGCACTTGATGTCACCTCCAGTGCATGGTAGTTTGACAGGGCAGTTTGGCACATGTGGCAGAGTTTGGAGGCCCAGAAAGGGCCAACGTTTGTCATCTGGTGCTGTGATTTGCCCTGAAAAGGGCCAACGTCTCCCTCAAAGGGGTTGGACGTCTTGCTCATTGCTCATTTAGGGTTTTTTTTAGCAGTTTATTGTAAAATAGTATGATTTTTAGTTATTATCCTTGTCAGCTATTTTAATGACCTAATTTTAATTAAAGGTCATTGGGTGATATAAATTGAGGATGTTTTCCCTCAATTTAACATAACAGAATTCAGTCACACTTGTGAGGTCTGATTTTTGCGCCCTTCTTGGGTATATTTTCTTGCTAAGTGAGGTGCACTTGCTATTGGAAGGATATTTTTGGCATTTTGTGGCATTTCTCTCAAGGAAGGTTTACAACTAGGGTTTGCTTATGCTTCTCTTCATGATATGTAAGTGAATTTTCTTGCAAAACTTCTTAATTGAATGGTTATAGGTGTAATTTCTTGCATTTTCTTATTAAATTGTTGATTTAAAACCCTAGGTAACAAGCACACAAGTAGGTTATTGTTACATGTCCCCTTAGAGAGAGATTTTTTTAGCCATTGAAGAAGAGGGATTGAGCCTAGCCTTTGCTACACTCATTTTGATTCTTCTCTTAAGCTAGCATTGAAGTTTATAGGTTGAAAGAGGGTGACATCCTAGGCCTAGGTTATCTACACCTAGGGCCTTCATCTTCTAGGGTTTGAAAGCCTTGTCCTTACAACACTTTCTCCCTTAGACTTATTCTTTATGTTAGCCATTTTTCCAAGTTGACCTAAAGAAGGAGGAAAGAGCATGAGGCCTTGCTTAAGCAACACCAGAGTGAGCCTCTTTTCCCTAGGGTTTTGATTCTAGGGCCCTGCCTTTGCAACACCATAGAACCCTTCCTTCTAGTCTTTAAGTCATCATCCTTTCAAAACCTTATGCCCTCTTCTTATTTGACTCCATATACCCTAAGGCACTGATATCTAATCTCCAACGTTGAAGTCTTAGTGTAAAAAACCATTCTCAAAACCTTAAATTTTGAAACCCTAACTAACAAACTAACCTAATTAGGGTTGACGTCACAGTTGGATATCTCATCTTGACGCAGAAAAAGTTGAATATAAGCAATTAAATGATGATTTGAATCATTTATTGAGCAAATTGTTGATTGGATATATTGTTGGCTTAGTCATCTCCATAGATATTGATGAATTGATTCTTTTTTCGTGTTTAATTAACAAAACGTTGACTTCATTTTATATCTATTGCATTACATTGCTTATTGAATAATATCAGATAGTTATTGAAGTACTAACCCTTTGAGTTATAGCCTGCATATATATATATATATATATATTGTCTTGTTCCGGGAAGGTGTTTTCAATTGGGCACACATCATTATTCGTTGTTTAGCCGGGCTATCTGACTTAGGTGGTAACATGTGAGGAGGAAACTTTAACCTTGCTTTATATCTTAGCCTCTTCAAATCCCCAGGTTGTCGAGGATGTCTCCCCTAGGCTAACCTCCCTAAACAGAAAGAACCTCCCCATTGAGGTGACATTGGGTGGGGAAGGTTCCTGTTACGCCATTTTGATCTCTATCCTTTAGCCTATTACCTAAACTACAAACTGAGCGATAACAGGACCCTCTATGATGATGACGAAAAGGGATTTCCTATATTCCATCCCCCTTATAGGAGCTTCTTTTGAGGGTTACCCATGCAGTATAGGAGGAGATATTAATATGATCATTTCCCTCTAGAAGAAGAAAGGAGGAATTAAGAGACTAAACTCTAGAAATGAAGCTTTCAAGGAAAACATAGAAAGGCTTTGACTAGTTGACATTCCCACAAGCAATGCCAATTATAATTGGAACAACCGTAGAGGAGGAGTGCATTAGATTTTTGTTAGGTTAGATAGAATTTCTTTTTTAAGAAATGATTCAAACAATACAAGCCATTATAGTTGAAATTATTTCCTTCACGGGATGTGATCATTCACCAATTTTGATTTATTCATAGAGAAACCTCAAACATAGACCCAGACTGTTTAGATCTGAAACATTATGAATGGATCATCATGATTTCATACAAAATATAAAGCACCGGTGGCAAGAGAGAATGAGAGAATGGACTTGTATGGAACGAAATGTATCAATTCCAATATAAATTAAAGCACCTTAAGATAAGACTAAAAACCTAGAATAAGGAGGTATTTGGGAATATCTTTGAGGCAAAACTCCAAGTAGAAAAATAAATGGAAGAGGTACAAAGATCCATCATCAAGACTAGTCGCACCGATGAGTTATCCATAAGGGAGGAACACCCTAATCTCGACATAAACCATTAAGAAGGAAGAAATTATTTGGAAACAAAAGTCAAGAAAAAAATGGTTAAAGGAGGGGGATAGGAGCACCTATTTCTTTCACAATCCTATCCTCAATAGGTGAAATAAGAATCTAATTGCAGTCATAAAAAATGCAGAGGTAACAAAATTAGAAAAACATGGGGATATTGATTCAAAACCGACAAGACACTTTGGTCAGATCGTTAAAGAACTAGAAAAAGAATGTATCTCAACAGTTTGGGTGATCACCATAATAATCCCGACTTGTATAACTTAAAAAAAAAAATCTAAGCCTCATACATCATATTTCCCTAATAGAAGTAGAATATAATGTAAAGGATATGGAAATGGGTAAGTCACCAGGTCTAGATGGATTTACAATGGAATTATTATAGACTTCATAGCCTATTATTGGTAAGGATATCTGGGAATCTGTGGAGGATTCGTGAGCTTCAGGAAAAATCCTCAAGGCTTTAAATTTCACCTTCATCAGCTTAATTCTAAAAGAGCAAGAAGTGACTACTGCATATAAGTTTCATCCTCTATCTTTATGTAGTGTTATTTACAAAATAATCACTAAGGTAATCACTAACCATTTGAACAAGATCATATCCTAAGAACAAGGATTTTTTTAGATAGAAGACAAATCTTGGATTGTGTTATTTTAGAACATGAGACCATTCATTGAGGGGAATTAAAAAGAAGCTAGGAATGTTGATAAAACTTGACTTGTAAGGCCTATGACTGCCTAAACTATGACTTCACTTGAAGCATGTCAGTTTCCTTTGGATTCTGCAAGGATTGGAATTGTTGGAATGAAAATTTATGAAGCATGTTAGCTTCCTTTGGATTCTTCAAGGATTGGAATTGTTGGACTAGAAATTTGTTCTCCTCTACATTTTTTCTATCATTGTCAATGCCTCTTCATCCATTACTTTTAACCCCTATAGATTTGTAAGAAAAGGGGACCCTCTCTCACCTTTAATATACATTATGATGGTGTAAGACCTGGGAATATCCTTAAAGAAATATTTGGCTAATGACCCTCTCTTCCATCCTCAATTTGTGGACGATACTCTACTCAAGGGCCAAGCTACTATTACAGAAGCCTTAACTTTTAAAGCTACTCTTGATCTATTCATGAAAGGATATCGAGCTCTTATCAACTATTCTAAATACCAAATTTTCTTCTTTAACACCCCTATAGCCATTCAAAGAAATGGTGTGTGAATTATGGGTTTTTGGAGGAACTCCCTTCCATCCAAATACTGAGCAGATCCTTTATTGGGGAAATCTCTTCAAAATGTTTCTAAGGAAGAGTTATTATTGAATATTGAATCCAAAATTTTTATATGGACCTTCCGTTTACTCAACTTTCCTTGAAGGATCCTCCTAATTAAGTGGGTTCTCCAATCCATGCCTCTGTATCTCATTTTTGTTCTTGCGGCTCCAATGAAAATTATCAAAACCATTCACAACCTACAACATGCCTTCTTGTGGGGATGTTCATCCAATGAAAGGAAGGGGGAACTTGTGGCATGGGATAAGGTGTGTGCTCCAAAGGAAGCATGAGGATTGGACATCAGAGATCCCCTACTCATAGGTAAAGCACTGCTAGAAAATGTAATGTCCCCTTCCAATTGATGGAGGATGACTCAATAGACCATATGAATCTCGTATGATATAGTCAACAAGGAAAAATGTAGTCAAGGAGGTTTATTCGGTGTCACTGGGTTAAGGGAATAACAAATCCTAAAAGTGACATTAAATAAAATAAATAATTATAATTAATTGGAATTGGAGGTAAAAATAAAGTAAGGGTTTGATTTGGTCAAAAAGATGAAAGATCTAGAAGTCCCAAAGTAAGGATAAATAGAGGGGTAACCCTTATTTTTGGCATTATGATTTGATATCTTATTGAAGTGCTCTTGTAGCAAGCATTTTCGTTGGGTTTTTGAGAAAAACCCTTCCACTGCAGGTTTAGTTTTGGTGGTGCAATATCCACCCTAGCTAGAAAAAGAGGAGAATTCATCTAGAGTTCTCATTAAAGTTCATTGTTGTGTTTGGTTTCTTGATAGAGAGAGTTGGAAGGAATATTAGTTTGCATGGGGTGTTTGCGGTGAGTTTCAGGAGGAGTTCGAGCATTTAATGTACAAGTGTCGAAGGGTTTTTTCGTATCTGTGGGAGGAGACACCGATGTGGGTTGAGCTAGGGTTATCCCACAAATCCTAGTAGACACCTTGCAGTTGTCCTGCGAGGACCTCTGCAAATTTTGGTTACAACAGTTTGTGATGGGTTGAGGATAGGATTGGAAGGCCACTTGCAGAGTGGATACTACTAGATCAGAGCGGTGTTGGGCTCGGTGAATCTTGGTAAAGTGTATTGGTATCATTCCAAGTTTTCTTTTGTTGTTTATGTAGTAGATTGTGTATCTTCCCGGAAGCCATTGGATTTTTGTTGCTTATGAGTGTTATGTAGTTGTTATTACAACCATTATATATCATTCTAATGGTTTTGTGATTTTCCATCCATAATAATATTACATGTTATTTTCTTTATTTTCTTTGTAATGGATGTATGTTATATGTTTGAAAATATTCTTCATTGAGCAAACTATTTGTAAGAAGTTAACAACACATTCACATAAGAAGGAATAATGAATTTGGGACATAAAACATAATTTCCCATCCTATCCTGGTTGGGGACATTACAGTGGTATCAGAGTTGGTGATCTTTCCAACTTGTGATTTATTGAGGCATTCATGCCAGGGAAACCTACGAGAAGTGGGAAGCAACCTACCCCAAGACCATAATCATGAGAAGAAGTAGAAGTAGAGAAATTTATGGGGGACCATCCGAAATACAAAACCATACAACTATTGGAGTGCATAGCTAATGGGTAGCAACAATTGACATAATTCCTCACATAGTGTTTATTTGGCAAGCAAGCAAACCAAAACTTGGGAGGTACCAATGGGAACCATGCAGATGTTAGAAAAACAAGATCGTGGAGCAATAAAATTAAAAAATAAATGTGGAAATAAAACACAAAAGATACACAATACAATAGATACATAGATATACATGGTTCAAACTATGTGGGATACATCCACCATAGAAATTTCCATGTCATTCATTTTTGTTTTCTAGCAAAATGAAGGGATAAAACCTACAACATGCCCAGTGTAACTTCCTCTTCTTTCTCTCGCAGTCTCCTCTATCAGCATAAAATAATCACACACATACATATCCATAATACAATTCCTTCATAAAATAGGGTTTCCTTCTAAGGAAAAAAAACCCTGACATAACTTATACCGTCAAATTTGCGACCTTATAATGAACGGTCTAGATTGACTACGAAATTACAATATTTTAGAAGGAAATTGTTCCCAAACAAAATTCGCTCAGGGGCCCACTCGCCCCCATGCCCTCAATATGAGGGCTAGGTCCCCCATCAGATCCTTGAACCCTCAACATAAGGGGGTTAGGAATAACTGCATATAAATCAAGGAGATGATCAAGCTCTAAAACCAACAATCTCCCACTTGGAGATTGGTCACAACAAATCCACTGTTGTTGTACCTGTTGGGCTATGATACACCTTGGACTTGGAAAATTTATCATCTTCACCTTCATGGTTTAAGAACAAGTGAAACTGAGCAGGAAATCACTTTCTCCCTAGTTAGTCCCTTTGTTAACATGTCTGCAGGTTTCTGGCTAGTATGTATCTTTTCCAATTTCAGTTGTCCATCATCCAAGATGGATCGTATGAAATGGTACATGTGTTGTATATGCTTAGTATTAGAATGGAAGGTTGATTTATTTGCAAGATGAATGGCACTCTCATTGTCACAATACAACTTACTATTCTCCTCCTTCTTTCCCAATTCCTCCATAAACCTATGTAACCAAATCATTTCTTTACTAGCCTCTATAGCTACAACATACTTCGCTTCCATTGTTGAAAGTGAAAAAACCTTTTTCAACTTTAAAATCCAACTTACTGTTGTTCCACCTACAGTAAAAACATACCATGTGGTGCTCCTCCTTATATATTTATCATCTTCCATATATGAATCAACACATCCCTATAGAACAGTGTCTGAACCTCCAAAACATAATGCATGAGTACCAGTACCTCTCAAATACGTGAGAATCCATTTTACTTCCTCACAATGTTCTTTACCTAGATTGTTGATATACCTACTCACAACTCCCATTTCATCTGTTATATCTAGTCTTGTGCACACCATGGCATACATTAAGCTTCCAAATTTTGATGAATAAGGGACTCTGGGCATGTATTCTATATCCACCTGTGTCTTGGGACACATTTCTTTGTTTAATTTGAGATGGTTGGAAAATCATTTACTTATTGGTTTTGCATTCTTCATTCTAAACCTCTCTAACACCTTTTCTATGTACTCACCCTGAGACAATGTCAATTTGCAATTTTTCTTGTCTCTTGTTATTCTCATACCAAGGATTTTCTTTGCGGCACCCAAATCCTTCATCGCAAAAGAATCAACTAATTTCCTTTTGAGAAAATTGATATCTTACATATTAGACCCTGCAACAAGCATGTCATCTACATACAATAGTAAGATAATATAGCTTCCATTTTCTAACCTCTTAAAATAAACACAGTGATTAGAATGACATCTACTATAACCTTGTTCTATCATAAACCTATCAAATTTCAAATATCATTTCCTTGGAGCTTGATTTAGGCCAGACAAGCTCTTCTTCAACCTGCATACCAAATTTTCCTACCCTTTGACCTCATACCTATGTGTTTGTTGCATATAAATCTCTTCCTCCAAATCGCTATGGAGAAAAGTTGTTTTTACATCTAACTTTTCAAGATGCAAATCTTCTACTACCACAAGAGTTAAAATAGTCCTCATTGAAGTCATTATAACAATAGGAGAAAATATTTCATCAAAATCTATACCTTTATTTTCTGCAAACCCTTTTACAAAAAGTTTATCCTTGTACCACTTTTTTCCTCCATCTTCTTCCTTCAACCTGTAAACCCATTTATTCTGCAATGCTCATTTTCCTACAGGAAACTAAACCAAGTCCCAAGTCTAGTTATTTACCAAGGATTTTATTCCCTCTTTCATGCCTTGCTCCCACTTATTTTTAGTTTATACCTGCATTGTCTCTCCATAACTTTCTTGTTCACCAGAATCACTCAACAATAAATAATACAGTGAAGCATAATATTGTTCATGGGGTATACTTAACCGAGTATATCTTCTAACAACACTTGCAAGATTTTTAGGTACATGTTGCTCCTATTGTTAAACATTTTGATTTTCTAGTACCTTTGGAATTTCTTTTTCAGTGATCTCATCAAGCATTGTGTATTCTAGTTTTTCTTTTTCCTATTTCTTTCCCTACAACTAATATTTATACATGAAATTAACATTGAATATGACATATCTACTCCTAATGATTTTGTGATTTTAATAATCCCATAAGAAATACGTAAAGGCATTAACATTGTATCCAATAAAGGTACACTTCTTGGATTTTTCCTCAAGATTTGTTCTATTTTATTTAACAATATGGACAAATGCTTCACAACTGAAAGTATTCAAAAAATAATGGTTTACCTTTTAACCTATCCATGCCTCCTCTAGAATTCCACCATCCAAAGAGTTTGAAGGTCCTCTATTTGTTAAGTAAACAAAAATATCTACAACATTTTCCCAGAACTGTAAGGGAAACCCAACATGAAATCTCATACTCCTTGCATGCTCCATGATTGTCCTATTCATCATTTCTAACAAAACATTTTATTGTGGTTTTCCCGGTACTTTTTTCTCTCTATGAATCCCATGGTATGAACAGTAATCATCAAACTCCTTGTTGCAATATTCACCTCCATTGTCTGATATGAGACACTTTTGACGGGCGAAATTGACCACTCGTCAACTGGAGGAGTGAATCTAGTCCGGGGTTGTCTACTTAACCCAATCCATTTGGATTAATCCAGTCTGACAGGTTTAGTAGCTTCATTGGCTGATCTAAGTCCTAAGAAAGTGAAAAAACAAAACAAAAGAAACGAACTTAATAAAAACACTCACTTAAAACTATATACAAATCTAAAATATACTTACAGTTTACTAACTAATATTTACAAAATAGTTCTACTTATTATATGTACAATATGATCATATCTCTGATATATGTATAACATTTACAGAATGCAAATTTTGATCGAAATCTGCGAAAATCAAATATGAATTGATTTATGACAGTAAAACTATCATTCAGTCTTTTTGATTATTTTTTATAACGTTTATAAACGAGAAACGCAATAGGAAACTGTCTAATTGAAAACAGAGATGAACAGTAAAATATGTTTAGATTACAGGAAATTTCTATATTAATTAAACTAATAAAATAAAACTAGCAAACTAACCTGTAATCGCATCTCCTATTCATCCTGTGCATAGCATTTAATTTTACGTTTTGATGAGGCCAACCCGCACTAGATCTTACCAATGCTTCTCGTAAACGCGAAGCAGTAATGATTGAATGCTAATGATAGAACATGTAAGAGATGTAGCAAGAACAATTTTATAATTTGACAAATGATCACATTAAGATAAATCTGGCTGTAAAAATTTGCATATAACTGCACATTGAATAAAGAAGATTAACCTTCTAATAATCAAATTTGAACAGCGTAATTTTTGTATATATTATGAGGGACATAAAACACGAACATCATATAAATCCTATCACATCAATCTGTAATAAACCATGATATATAAAGTAGTCACAATTTAATTAAAAATCAAAATGACCCAAACTTGAACAAAAATACGATATATCGAAGCTAAAGTTGTATCAATATCAACTTCCATTCAAGTCTGTCAATTATAAATATAGTTTCAGCTCCCAGGCAACGATGGATTTTAGTTTACAAAACAATACATTTATATAGGTTACAGGATCAAAACTTTTCCTGTGGATGTCATTCAATTTGTTCCAAAAATTGTGGGGGATGCAACCTCCCAGATTCTATTTGATATCAAAAACTAACAACATATTCTAAAACAACATAAAGAAATAGCATGCTGATAGATGCCACCAGTGATTCAAATCTTCTTTAGAAATCGTGGGTACCTGAAAACACATAAAAATAAATGATTTTAGATTGCATTTTGGTTGTAAAAACAAGAAATTCAAATTTTAGTAATTATCTACAGAATCCCACGGTTCTGTAGCTAGTTATAATTATAACTAGAATCATATTTTATTGAATCAATCAAAACAGACTAGACGTAATCTGTGGAAACAAACCATGCGTCCTAATTTAAAAAAGAATAAAATCATCCTAAATTTATTTTTAAACATTCATACCTCAGATTAAGGAATTTGACTTTATCAAGCAATCTTTGAATTCACAATGGCAGTTGTTGCTTCCACATTCTTAAAAACAACAGACCCTGTGGTTTTTTGTCATTTGTCTTTGGTTTGAGCTACGATTTGAAGTCTACCATTCTCTTTCATTAGAAAATTCACCTGGTCTTCCAAGGATTTTAGCCGAGACTGAAGTATAGGCACGTCTCTGTAATACTTATCGATCCATGCTTGACATTCGTTACATTGCAGTTGAATAGACTGTGTATTAGCAGTGATGGTATTAACAGGTGGGGAATTTTCCATTTGACCTGTAGATTCACTAGTGAGTTTGATTCTAGGGAATTCGGGGTTGTCTTTAAGACATGGTGGAAGGTTTTTCACATAATCATAGGGTTTACCAGAGAAAAGTCCATATGAATATGGATATTCTTCAGTTAGAAACTGTTCAATTTCCGAATCAGAATCCTCGCTCAACACAATCGTTTTTTTGTCTGCATAGGGCTCAGGTTTATTTCGAGCACATCGTGAAACCCAATGTGCAGCCCTTTTACCCTTATAATTGACATCAACATTGCCTTTACACTTTTTCTTTGCAGACTTTCTAACAGACTTAACACCACATTTGGGATACGAATATGGTAGGGCGTTAGGTTGGGTATTGTCAGCATAGGTTGAGGGTTTCACATTAGAAATAAGATCACAAAGCGAAGGAGGAGGGATGGTAGGCTCGACAAGGGTTTCTGTGACGACAGACTTGTCAACCTGTCCTATTTCACTGCTACCAAAACTATTTCTTAACAGGAAGGCATCCCAACAATCACCATTTAATTTCAACTGATGAACAATAATAATCTTCATCAAACAATGGTGGAACAGGATGGAATCAGATTTCTTCCTTTTAAAATGCTTTGCCATATTGTATAAACTTCGAAGGAGAAAATAGGGCATGTTTAGGGGAAAATCAATAAAACTCATGAGCAACCGCAAGTGATATAAGAAAACCAAACCATATCTACCCTCACAGGTAACGAACTATTTGACAATAGCTAACAGATCGTGCCATCTAGGTTTTAGAGCTGAAACGGGCATACCTCTGTCGTAGTTGGTAATCTTCCTTGAGGTGAATAACAATGACCAGGGAACCTCTTCAACCTTTGAGTTTTTAAACCACTTTTGTCCCACGGATGGCAGATCGGTGGCTTGGCTAATAAAATCTTCATTTAATTCAATCTGGACATCTCCTATTTTAGCTCTGCAACCATCAAACGTTAACGAAAATTTTTGAGTGACTGTTAAATTAAAACCCTTGAACTTTTCAACAAAGACACGCCAACCATTTCTCTCTAAGTATTCTCGGGCATTATCAAACAATAACAATGTCTGGACACCGTTAGGCTCAATTCTCACTACAGGAGCCATAGCTAATAGCAAGAAATCAACAAGGGATTCGGCGATAGAGTTTGACAGAACAGGAACAGAGCCATTGCCCCGAGCTTCCCCAACACAATGCGAAAAGAGCTCGAAATGGTAGGCAGGAACGTTAATTGCTATGCATAAGAGGAAAATTGTATAGATCAAAACCATACAAAAACATCATACCATGTTGTACCTGGAATGACACCTCGGTGTAATGGTACACATAAAAATCATAACAATTGAAAACCATCATATGCATATCCACAATTCGATCAAAATGTCAATATGTAAAATAAACAATTGAATCAAAGATTTTATAAATCAAAACCATATTAACAATAGTCAAATGCTAAATGGGTGGTGGTTTAATACATATGTAACCAAGGTGTGTTCAAGACCAAGGGGTGGTAATCATGGAAACAGCCATGTTTATGACAAAATAAGACAAATTGACGATAAACCATATGAACATTAACCCTTTGATGAAATCAGACATGAATTCCAACTATGAGTTGTCATACTTGCAGTTATGAAAATGAAATCGAAAAGCAGGTACGTAGAAAGCGATGGATAATGGTGTCATTTAATGAGAAAGGTTGCGACATGTAATGAGAATTTAAAAACCCTGTGTAGGCAGCTTGTAAAATAGAGATTAATATGGCTGCCAACAGACACTTCAACCTTTTTCCTATCTCATTCTCAACCAAAGCTTTCCATTTTTTAAAAGTATCAACAACATCATATTTTCATCGAATGCAATAAACCCAAGTTTTTCTAGTTTCATCATCAATAAAAGTAGCATAATAACGAGAGTCGCCAAGAGATGATACATGAGTTGGTTTCCATACATTTGTATGCACAAGCTCTAACCTTTTACTCTTTTTTTCTTTTTTGACTCTGAGAAATATGACTCTCTTTTGTTTTCCATAAACACAGTGCTCACATAAATCCAAATCAATTTGTTTAATGTATGGAAACAAATTTCTTTTGTGAAGCATTTGCATCCCATTCTCACTCTTTTGTCCAACCCTATGATTCCACAGTGTTGTATCCACTCCTATAGAATCTAAAGAGATGCAATATTCAGTATTACTAGTGCATAAATACAATGTAGTTACCTTCTCTCCTTTTTCTATCACTAGTGATCCCTTGGTGACCTTCCACGCCTTATCTGTAAATATAGATATACAACCTTCACTTTCCAATTGCCCTATTAAAATATGATTTTTCCTTTGATTTGGAACATCTATTACCTCTTTCAACAACCATTGGTTTCCATTCTTTTTCTTTAATTGTACCAGAGCCATTCTAACAATTTTTCATGGTGCATCATCACCCAAATGAACCTATCCAAAATCACCTTGAACGTAATCTAGAAAATGTTTCCTATGGGACGTGGCATGAAATGAAGCCCCTGAATCTTGAGGAACTTATTCACCATCTAGCCCCCCACCAACTCCAACACAACTTTGAGAAAGGTGAGTCATAGTAGTTGGCATTTTGCATCAACAAGGGATGGGGGCTGATAGGAATGACTAAGTCATTCTTCTAGCTATAATACTACCACATTAGTCAATGTCATATGATGAGAGTGGTGATTGAATAATGTTTTTAGATAAAGGCCCCTGAAACCAGAGTACACCTTTTGTACCAATCGAGCCATATTGAAGGATCCATACTAAATGAGTTTGGTATGATATGTAGAGATGGTCACCCCTATTTTCACACATATTTTTAATGGTTAATACCTCCCACAACTATCAGAACATAAATAGTCATTCTTAGCTAGGGAGCTATTAACTAATATGTTCTTCATGTAATGGTCTCAAACACATCCATCCATATTACATGGCATTGGAAAGACTCACATGGTCTTGCATACCAGCCTACAAGTAGCATTTCCATAGCCACACAAGCTATCTCATGATCAAACAAATCATGTCTCAAGTAGCATGGCCACATATTCCATCTCATGATCAAACCGATCATGTCATAAGTATCACCATCATAGCCACACAGGATTTGTCATAGTCAAACACACAAACTATCTAATGGTCATATCATATTCATGCATCTAGGGTCTCATCAACAAAAGCAGGATATCTCTAGTGGGAACATCCTCATTGTACTTTTAGATCTTATGTCATTATAGGGATTTCATCTAGATCACACAAAAATAGGCATCTATCTCATACAGAACTAGGAAACCGTCCATCTCACAGATAGTCTGGAATATGCATTTGAGCCAGTTTACACATAACTATTCTACTGCCCAATCCAAATGGATTTTGGGAAACTACAACTCGTCATCTCACAAAAAATCTAGAATAAAACTATCCCTAGAGCTAGTTCTTCTCGTTGGCACACCAAGCATCCATCCCACAGTAACTGGGCATCTAACCATGAGGGTTAGAGGATGTAGTGTGCACACACTACCCATCTATCCGAAGGCTAGGAAACACCTCCAACCACACATGGTGTCCTTCCAACTTGAAAATATGGGAAACTCTCCCTACCTGAAGCATCTGCATCTAATGACCCTATGCAATTTCATGTTGGTTGGTGCCATAGTCAGTAACGTGCATGTAAAATACCACCTGATTTTTCCACACTTTGCAAGCTACTGCCCCAAGAATATCATATGTGACTCATCACCCCCTCTTATGAGGGACATATTTCTAGATGGTATGAAGCAGGATGTCTACACCTTTGTGGTGGAATGTGATGTCTATCAATGCAACAAGGGAAAAACAATAAAATCCTTGGGCACACTACAACCTCTTCCAATTAAACCCTTTATTTGGAGGGATGTTTCTATGGATTTCATTTTTGGATTACCTAAATAGGGAAATAAATCTGTCATCATGGTGGTCATTGATTGTCTTTCCAAATATTCTCATTTCTATGCTCTTCAACACCCATTCATTGCATCCAAAATGTATCAAATTTTCATGGATCATATCTTCAATCTTCCTGGCATGCCTCATTCTATTGTCCCTGACTCAAATCCCACTTTTACCAAAAAAAATTGGAAATACTTTTTTAGGCTACACGGCAACCAATTTCATCTCAGCACAACCTATCATCCCTAGAATGATGTTCAAAATAAAGTTTTTAACAAGTGTTTGGAAACATATTTAAGATGTTTTTCATCTAAGAATCAAAATCAGTGGGCTCAATGTTTACTCCTAGTTGAATGGTGGTAAAAAACTTCTTACCATACAAGTACTTGCATGACTCCTTTTGAAGCAGTATATCGAAAAAATTCTCCTTCAGTTATCTCATACACGCCCGATGTCTCGAAGGTCCAGGTGGTTGACCAAAGTCTTACAGTTCAAGAGGCTATTCTTCATACCCTCAAAGAGAATTTGTTCATGGCTCATAATCACATGAAGAAACAAGCAGATCAAGGTTGCTCAGAACGTCAATTTGCTAAAGGGGATCGATTGTTTCTTGAACTGAAAAGTTATAACAAGACTTCACTCAAGGCTAACCATTTTCAGAAACTTGCGCCCAAATTTTATGGTCCTAATACAATTCTTGAGCGCATGGGACAAGTGGCCTATCAGACAGTTTTTCCCAATCATTCTAAGCTCCATCATGTTTTTCATGTCTCCTGCTTAAAGAAGGTGATTGGAACTAAGTGCCAAAATCAAACGAGTCTTCCCAAGTTGGATGAAGAAGGCTACATCTGGTTGTAGCCACAAGAAGTCTTGTACCATTTTGAGCTTTGTCTCCTCCATCGCACCATCAAGGAAGTGTTAGTACAGTGGAAAGATACAACTCCAACAAATGCCACCTGGGAGCTAGCTACCATTCTGCAACAATTTCCTCATCTCAAGCCTTGAGGACAAGGCTATTTTTTAAGGGGGAGGGCATGTTAGGGACCTAACCTCCATAACTCCTCACATAGGTAGAATAATATATTTTCCATGCAATAAAGGCCAATATTAATAAGGCCTAGTAATAAGGAAGAATAATCCAAATGTAAGAATACATAATAGAAGATTTCTCTTATAGAAGATATTCCTATAGATTGTTATTTTGGTAGATAGATTTAGTATAAATAGGAGTCAAGGGCATGGGAATTTTTTGTCTTGAGAATTATCACAATAGAGCGTTTCTACACTGGAGGTTTCCCCCTCAAAGAGGAAAGTGAACATTGTTTCCTATCAATAAATGTATTATTTTGGTGGTGTGGTTTCATATTATGTGTTGTTATGTTGTTATTCTCTGTAATATTTATGTTTTCAACTATTATAATAGGTCTGGTACCTTACAAAAATCTAGCTAGGAAGGCTCCTTGTAAGCTCATGTTGGTTGTAGCCTCAATGAAGAAAAGGGATTTCTATCATTTCCAATTAGTGAAGGAGAGTAACCTTCATTTTCATACTCTAAACCTATGAGAGAATATATGAGAGTCCCCAGTGGTATCATGGCCTAGAATGAGGGTGGCTTGTTGTAGAAATTAAAGGTGCATCAGATCCTATGGTTGGGTGGAAAGGCATTCACCCTAAGTCAGTTGGTTGGTTAGATTTTGAGCTAGAGAATATAAGTGTTCCCAAGTGTACCCTATAAATATATGTTAATGAATGTTAGTCCTTGAAATTTGATTTTGAAAGAGATTATAATATGATGAATGAATGTTAAATCTCAACTTGTTCATCTATTGAGTCCATTTTGAAAATGGTTGGTTACATGTAGAAATCATGTATGGGAAGCTTGATTAATGGGGCCTATAACCCTGTGTTTTCCCTGATTATTTGAATGGAAAGTTTACAAGATGAGAAAATCATCACTTTGAGGGATGTTAGGAGGTGACACTTGGGAGCCGAGGGTACATACCAAAGGTATGAAGATATCGAAGTTAAGTTCATCGCAACACCGGAAGGAACGAGAGGATTTTAATCGCCTACAAATGCCCTATACCCTTATTCGAAATTCCGTGCATAAGAACCCCAAAGAAACTTTGACAGTAGATTTGGTGTTGAGAATTGATCATGACCATTCATCAAAGATCAAAGTGTCAATATATATGCCCGGGGACTTGACCCCATGGCCTCCTATTTGTAATTCACAATACTCAACCACTTGAGCTCACCCATTGGGCTAGGCCTCACATTCTTATCAACCGTATATTATAAAATTCTTTTTATCTCCTCTTTGCTTCGGCGAATCTTGTTTCCACAAATGTTGGAATTTTTTCTTACCATGTTGTTTTTCTCTACATGAAAATCCCAAATGAGCATACTATATATTAATATCAATGGAAATGTCAATATTTGTTTCCATTTGATTTCATGGAAATGTTAATCTTTGTTTCCATTTGATTTCAAAGATACCATAAAATTGAAGGTGATCGGTCGAAAATAAATCAATATGAATAAAATACCTCCATTGTGTTACTACAATGCATGCAATTCCATTAGTGTGTCATTGTACATGAACAATATCATGGTTTGTTACAACTTTCTTTAGTCATTAAATTATTAAAACCCTCAGTATTTCTATACTATAAGGTTAAGTGGTGAAAGATTATAATTATAATTCAAATATTTTTTAAATTTATAACAATATATTTAATGAGGTAACTCCTTCATATTCCTCACAATTTATCACTTCAACCAAGATAAATTGATTTCATCTACATCCACTTTTACAATGAAAAATTTCTTTAGTACAACTAATTGGACTTCAAACTAATTTTTTTCCGTACATCAAGATTTTTCTAATAAAAAATACTCCATGTCAGTTGGTCTCGGTATATTTTTTAAATTGTGAAAAAAAGGTAGCTCAAACTATCATCTTAAAGTTTTTTGGCATTAATGGTGTGTATATTCATCGTCGACATAAATATTTGGAGTTCCTTTTTAGTAATTTTGTTGTGTTAATTATTTGTCTCATAAGTTGGAAACCATTACATAATTGCAAAGGGTTTCCCTTTCTCTCCCTAGTATTTTGGGCTTTTTTTTGGGCTTTTTTTATAAAAGAAAAGTTTTGATTACCACCTCATATCAAGATGTGTCTTATTTTTCATGTAATCTTTCTGAAAAATGTGCTCTTTTTGCTCTTTGTTTTAATAATGTTTTTATATAAATTTTTAGTTTAGAATTTGTTTATAAAAATGGATGAGAGCATAATATAACTATTGAAAAAAGAGTTCAAAGAAAATCTCATGGAGTGGTCAAATAAACTATTTCAAGAGGCCATTTAGAAATATATTACATTTTCAAGAGAGAATGATTTGATTTATTTGAAAGTAATGAGTTTTATGGAGGGAAATCATATAAAATATAATAATTTTATTTATGTCTAATAAATGATCACAAAAGTAGGTTAATAGAAATGTTAAATACAAAAAATCAAGTTTAATAAGGACAAAAGGGACACACCATACTCATGGTTATTTAAGTGCCTAAAAACAACTCTGAAAACATATAAATAGAATGATTGAGTGAACTTTAAGAAATGAGCTTGAAAATACATTCAAATACTATAAAAGGTATCAGGATAGCTCAGTAATGAAGTTTTGTGTGACAGGAATTCATGCTATACTACTAAACTTAGAATAAGGCTATCAATCAAGACTTTGCCCAAGCATTCTCCTAGTGACTAAAAGAGTGTGTGGAACCATTTGAGACTTTCTTCTATAGCTACTTTGTACATATTCTATTCAAGATTTTAATCCAATTCTATGAAAAGGTTAATGCAAAGTTCTTTTACTATTCTATTAAGGAGATATCTCTAGGACAAGGTCCACATTACTGCACTTATGTCTACTAAATAATTCCCTCAAAGTTGCAATATTATATTAAAGACCAATTTGTTAACAATTCAACAACTCACAAATACAAATGCCAAGAAAGAAAAAGTTTGTACAAATAATCTAACTATGCCATGTCAATTTTAATAAATTCCTACTAAAATTTGGACTTGAAAACATTTATGATAGTAGAAGAAAATGATATGAAAGTTTGCACATACATAAATTTTAACAAGTGCTAGTTCATTAGGTATTAGTATTTGTGAGGAAGATAATTTTTTGAAAAGGTTATGGCTAGAATAGATTCTATGCATCACAATATACTAGGAAAGAAAGTACCAAAAACTAATGTAGGAACTGTGTAAAGATGTGTGTTACTTCACTTTGTTGAAGTAAAAAGCAAACATGCTCTTTATGGTCAAATTCTAATGTGGTTTTCTTTTTGTAACTGATTCTTCTATAAATATCTATCCCTTTATTAATTCAAAAGTTAAGGTTTTATGCATAACATGAAAGAATTTGATGCTCAAAGAACCAATCTAAGGGCACTTAAAGTATTAATAATTGGATTGATGTTCTACAAGTAATTAAAACACTAGGATAATAAAAATATGGTTAGATATGACATTTATAGTCAATACTTGTTTAAAAAAAAAGATTTTGTTATCTTTCAAACTAATTTACGTTTCTATCCCATTTTCCTTGTTCATTAATGGGATGGGAAATGGTAATTTGAATGGATGGCTTCATTTCTGAGTTTGTGTCTTACCTTACTTTAGATAGTGTATAAGTTCAACCACATTTAGTATGACAATATTGAAATAACTATAAACTTTGGAAAAATTCCATAAAAAATTACCCCAAAAGATTACTTATGCATGCAATAGCACATGAAAGATGTTTGGATGCTAGACAAAAAGTTTGAAAATAAAATACCCTATTGTATCCTATCATCATGTTTGAGAAAGGAATTTAAAAGAAGAGGTAGGGTTTGATGTTGTGTTTTAATATTAGCATCAAGGTTAGTTGAGACACTATTCCCAAACACACAGCAAGGAATATCACCTACCAAGGATGATAATATAGATAGCATCACAGACTATCATTTTCCTTGGGAATATCTATTTTTTTATGACAAGGAGGAAAAAATTTGAGAATCCTACTTTACAGATAAATCCTTGTTACCAACTAAATTAGCAACCTTGTGAAAAGTCCCAACACAAGTGCTAACTGGGGAAACAAGACAGGAAGTGAAACACTGTAATACTATTGTTTCTCCCAGTTTGTAAATATATTTATAAGTGGCCAAGAGACTATGGAAGACTAGATATGTGTGAATGTTTGATTTGATGAGCCTTTGTATAAAGGGTCAAGGTATGTATTTTTTGTTATTAATAGAAAATGGATAAGTGTTGCATAACCGTTGAAAAGGTGGTTTGGAAAGATAGAGCATGGATTCTATGAGAGAGATGGTGAGGGGAACCAGAAATGGTTGAGATGACCCCACCCCCCCCCCCAACCAAACCAGTACCTTACAAGAATTAATGGCTTAGACCAAAACATTCTCTAACCCAGAAATGAATTACCAGTCAGAGTGGTAGTTGGGAGAGTCATCCTCAAGCGTTAATGAGGAGATGGGGCAGAGTACCCATCTGCAAGACCTCCAGACCTAACCACGAGTTGGGGATTGGAACCCACACAACCTTGCTGAGGGAGGAAAGAAAGAGGTAATTTGTGGGAAGAGACAAGAGAGAGAGTAAGTAGATATACGAAAAGAGAAGAATCGAAAGAGCAATCTCGAGAAGAGAAAAAGAGTGGTTACAACTCTCAGGTTCGAGGAAGAACTGGGTAATAAGCTCATTCTGGGTGCAAGAAGTTATGGGCAGTATTTCTGTTACAAGCTAATAAATGAGGCTAACGAGTGACTGTGGAAGTACTCATGCATACCTCCTTGCTTGGTATAGATAAAACTTGTTTCCAAGATCCTGTGGGAGGAGGGGAGTAACCTTCATCCTTGACTTTCATTGAGCAAGAAGAAAGAGTCTCTCTCAAATCATCATGGTCTAGCTTGAGGGTGGCCAGCAGTAAATCCTTTAAAAGTGGTTGTGCCTATCGTTGGGTGGAAACAGGAACCCCTTTCAGTAGTCTCTTCATGGTTTTTGGTTTTTGATAAGTATATTGATACTATATGTATTGAAATGGAAATGATGATTGAATATATATATTTATCTGTCTATGACTGATTTTTGTATTGAATGATTGAGGTAGATATATGTATTATATCCTTGTGAAATCATGCTTTTGAATGGTCGTCTTCTTGCCTCAATTTTGTAGTTAAAGAGTCATGGGATGTAATCTTGCAAGAGGGTCAAGGTAAGTCCTCCTGATATCTAGAATCTACCATCGCTGGAATTCCAATTTCAAACCCTTTGAAAGAAGGGTGCCTCCTTCAAACTCTTCACCATATGACCAAGGGCTCATGCCTATGTCCTTAACCCATTTATGGCTAAAGGAGTTAGCGCACATCTCATAAGAGTTTTGAAAGGACCCATGTGACCAAGGTCTGGGAAGCCTACGCTAGGCCGGAAAGGAGATAAGCCTTTGTGGCTTCATAACTTAGGGAGTTTAAAGCTCTGAAATGTTTCTACCCTACCATTTATAAACCAACCAAAGGAAACTGATGGTTGTGGTTACCCACAAGGTGGACTGGCACCTAGATGTTTCCTTATCTAGGAAAGATAGACTTTCCCCACTGTTAAACCTTAATCCATTCAGTTATCATGAAGTAACGTGAACCACCAATATGAGAGTATTCAAGAGCCCTCTTGGCCATTGGATCCACGTCGAGGTAACTTCGGCAAAGTCCCACTCCGTGAGAACGAGGATGATATAGCATCAAACTCCCCAAATGTCGAATTCACGAAGTGATGAGAGTCGTGGATCTGGGGAGTTCGTTAAGAACCCCTCTTAACCATCCAATCATCCAAAAGAGGGACCCCCATATGGTACTTCAGCGAAGTCCTACTTCGGGAGAGTGGAGCGGCCATAAAGATGAAACCCATGAAGGTCGTATCTATAAAATAACGAGAATCATAGATCTAGGGTTTCTTCTCTATCTTCCCTAGCCATCATATGTATGCCAAGGTTAGACCGACACTAACCACTCTGGAAGAAAGGGGGTTCTAAGTGAGTGGAACACCTTAACCCTGAACTCACGAAGTGATAAGATCTGTAGATCAAAGGATGTTTCGAGATCTCTTGTGACTGTTAGATCTAGATCATGGTCTTCCTAGATTTGACCACTTCAGGAGTAAGGAGGAAGTCACACCACAGATTCCCCAAACGCCAAAGTTACGAAGTAATGGAGGATGTTGATACAGGGGTTACATGGACACACCTTTATCGTGAAATTGAAGAGCTTGGAAGGCTATCATTCTAGAGTAACATGGCGTAGTGACATCATCTAGGGTGACATGGACCCGTGACTTACGTGCCACGTGTCACATGTAATCGTACGTCTCATAGACCCTACGCTCCCATTAACAAGTGACACATGCCACTTACTAAAGGAGACACATAACATCTCCGCCCCACCGTGTATCACACCTCGCACTTACCGCTTGTTCCATTTGACAGGAGAGGAGAATGTGAGACCCACTTGTATTTTTCCTTCGCATATGTTACATCACCACGTGAGGGGGTGGACACTTTGAGAGTCTAGGACTTTGGGACTCTAGGGTTTGGGATGAAATGTTGTGAGTAAGTGGAAAGGCCCAAAGGCCAAATCCACATGGAGGGATTCCGGGCTCCTTCAAGAGTTCGAGAATTCGGGACTCTGGGGGACATGCGTGTGGAAAAGAAAAGGGGCATTCATTATCGAAGCGTTGATCGTCGAATTATCCTCTAGCCTGTGTATTAGATGAGAATTAATTCTCACTGTTGGTTTGGATAGTGGATGGACCTTCTCTATGGGAGGTTGGAACTTGGAAATGGTACAAACAAGATGGACCCACGTGGACGCCACGTGGCCCTCAATCAATGAGCGCCCAAAGGACTTATGGAAGCCATAACTTGTAAACTAGAGGTCGTATTATAGCCTGTTAATAGTTGTTAGAAATCTGCGAGTGAGTAGAAGAGGATGAATCATCTTGGAGAGATGATTTGAGTAAGAAAAATTTTGATGCCCCATCTCTACAAAAGGGTATTGAGGGGTTGGGTGTGTTACAAATTGGTATCAGAGCATGGTTACAACACTTGGCCTGCTGGGGCTCGTGAACGAGTCACTTAAAAATATTATTTAGAGAAATTTTAGGGTTTATACCCTATGTTACCCCATTCCTAAGATTCTTAGTTAAACCTCTACTAAAGGAAGGAATGAAACTTTCTGTTTTTGTATATGTTTTGAAAAATTTGAACTATGTGTTGTTCATAAAATTAGTAGATTAGTAACTAACAGGGAATGTTTTATCAACACTTAAACAGTCAGTGAATCATGGGAAAACTACAACATAAATTATGGTGACACACCATGAATTGGGGGAGATCTCCCACAATAGAGAGGAAGAATCTGATGAAAGGAGGGCGGTGGAAACCCCTCCAGAATTGGTTGAAACTATAAGAAGCCTCATGGACGAATTATAGAGATGTAAGGCTCACAATGAAAGGATAATAAAAGAACAGGAAAAACAAAATGAAATCAGTGTAGTTCCACTGCAGAGCTTATCAGATATACAAAGGCAGCTGCAGCATGGACCAACAATGAGTCATGTGGAAAAACATCATAGGAAGAAAACCTAAAGTCCACCTAAGATATGAAAGAATGGCCCTGAAAGTTGACACACAAGGAGGAGCACCTCAAATAAGGCCCAACATGGAGCCAAGAGACACTCATCAGTAGAATCGTCTGGTGAGGAGAATGACAACTCCAAGGAATCTTCTAGTAGCAAAACTAGTTCACATTCCCAGAAGAGAGGAAAGAAGAGGAAACATTCCAAGAGTCATGACCCTAAAGAGTTCAAGAAATCCATACCACCCACTTTCAATGGAAAAATTAAGACACTTTCAATGGAAAAATTAATAAGGGGGAAGAGGAAGAAGTTTAGCTTATTATCTTGAACAAGTACTTCAGATTCCATGACGACTCTGAAAATTTAAAGGTTCAAATATCCATTTTTAACCTGAATGGAAATTTCTCCATTTGGTGGGAAGACCTTTAGAATGTAAAAGGAATTCATGAGGACTTGTCATGGAAACAATTTGAGAAATACTTCAAGAATAAGTACCTATCCGAGAAATACTTTGATGGGAATACCAAGAAGTTCTATGAACTCAAGTTGGGGCAGCTCACCATAGAGGAATATATCAATAAATTCCTTGAGCTGATAAGGTATGTGCCCTACATCAGAGATGAAAAGGTAAATATGAAATGATTTATTAGCGGAATGCCTCAGTCCTTTTGGGACATAATTGAATTTGATGAGCCAAATACATTAGAAGACACTATATGAAAGGTGAGGTATTTCTATGAGAAGTTCAAGAATAAGACAGAATCTCACGAGCACTAGAAGAAGAAAACCACTTTCGGATTCAAGAAAAAGGGATTTAAACCCTCAAGATTCAAGAGCTATGGGAAAGGTTATAAGATGAGCCTTACTGCTAAAAGTGTATACCAGAAAAATTTCCCCTCTTAGAGTGGAAATAAACCCTTTGGAGAAACCCCGGGTAACACTGATAATACAAAGAGAGAACCCTTAAAATGTTGGGGTTGTGGAGAATAGCATATGCTGAAGGACTGCCCATATAGGAAACATAACAATAGGAGGGTCTACAATGTCCAAGAGGCTAACACAGTCAATGATGTGGCTAGGCACATATCACAAATTTATGTAGCCTTGGATAATAGACAAGATGACCACCAAGATTTAGTGGTGGAGATGGAAGGTATGATTTACAACCATCTAGTTTCCATTTTAATTGACCCTGGTTCTAATTTGAGTTATGTTTCCCCTCACACTATTGAGAAATGTAAATTGCAACAAGTTAAACATGTTAAATCGTGGATGGTACAACTAGCCACTGGAACCAAGAGAAAAGTGATAGAGGTCATACCAACATGCCAATTCCTTATGAGTGGATCACCCACCCAAGTGACCCTAAACATACTCCCTTTAGGATATTATGACCTATTAATTGGCATGGACTAGTTGGCTGGACATAAATCCAAGTTGGATTGTTACAAAAAAACTTTGGAGTGTGATAATGAAGAAGGGAGAAAGGTAAGCCTACAAGGGATTCAAAATCATGTCTCACTGAGACAAATATCAGCCCCTCAAGTGAAGAAGTATTGCAGGAAAGGATGTCCTTTGTATGAAACATAGGTGTTGGAATCTATTGAGGAAGAAAATCCAAGCCTAGAGGAATATCCCATATTAAGAGAGTATAAGGATGTGTTCCCCAAAAGAGGTACCAGGTCTACCTCCAAGGAGATACATTGACTTTTCAATAGAACTTGCACCAGGATCAATGCAAGTGTCTAGAACACCCTATAGAATGAGTACACCAGAGCTAGTTAAGCTCAAACTACATCTAAAGGAAATAATGGAAAAAGGATACATTCGGACTAGTGTGTCTCCATGGGGACCACCAACCTTATTTGTGAAAAAGAAGGATGGCACACTTAGGTTGTGCATATACTATAGGAAACTCAATAAGATGACCATAAATAATAAGTATCCCTTGCCAAGGACTGATGACTTGTTTCACCAATTAAGGGGTGCTACAATTTTATCCAAGATTGAATTAAGGTATGGATACCATCAAGTCTGAATTAAGGATAAAGACATCCATAAAAAAACCTTTAGGAGAAGGTATGGTCACTATGACTTTGTGGTGGTGCCATTCGATCTAATCAATGCACCAACCACTTTTATGTGCTTAATGAATAATGTACTCAATAAATTCTTAGATAGATTTTTATTGGTTTTCATTGATGATATCCTAAAATATTCTAATAATAGGGAAGAGCATGAAGAACATCTCAATTTAGTGCTTCAAGTACTAAGAGAACATCATCTCTATGCTAACTTTAGTAAGTGCAACTTTTTCCAGAAACAAGTCCATTACTTAGGCCATGTTATTTCTGAAGAAGGGGTGGCTATTGATCCTGAAAAGATCAAATCCATTATGGATTGTCCTACCCCAATGGATGTATAGGATATCATATACTTTATGGGCCTATAAGGATACTATAGGAGGTTCATAAAAGGATTTTCCAAGATTGGTTGCCCAATAAGTTCCCTTCAGAAAAAGGGAGTTAAATTCCTTTGGACATTAGAATGTGAAGAGATATTCCAAGAACTAAAATTCCTTCTAACCAATGCACATGTGCTGAATATTGTAGATCCAAACAAAGACTTCCTTGTGTGTACATATGCCTACAAGGAAGGACTTGGAGGAGTCCTTATGCAAGAAGAACATGTATTTTGCTATGAATCCACAAAATTGAAAGAGCATGAAATCAATTATGTGACCCATGATCTTGAATTGGAGTCCATAGTGTATTCTTTAAAAATGTGGAGGCATTACCTCATGGGTAGAAGATTTGTGTTGATTACATATCATTGTGGGTTGAGGTACCTATCTGATCAACCAAAACTTAATGCTAGACAAGCTAGATCGATGGCTCTCCTTAGTGAGTTTGATTTTGAAATCAAGCATATCAAAGGAAAAGAAAATTGGGTGGTTGATTACCTTAGCATATGTGTGAAAGTGATTCACTTGGAAATTGTAAGCACCTGTGAAACGAACATCAGGGAGATATTCAATAATGCACAAGAAATGGATGCATTTTTCAATACTATAAAACCGTACCTATCACAAGAGCCCACGTGGATGAAGTACGAAGGATATCAATTGTTGAAGGATGGCTTACTAACTTACAAAGGTAGTTTGTATATTCCGAATTATGATGACTTGAATAGGTTCATGGTGGATGAACTACACAAAATAACATATATTGGTCATCTTGGTTATTAGAAGATGATCTCATCCAATAGGAAACTGTTTTATTGGCCCGGATTGAAGAAGGTCGTAGTTGATTACTTAGATAAATGCCTAGAATGTCAGTAGGTTAAAGTAGAACACTGACATCCAGCATGGATGTTCCATCCTCTGCCAATCCCAGAATGGAAATGGGAAACCATTTCCATGGATTTCATCACAGGATTACCAAAATTGTCCAAACAAAACGATGCCATCATGGTAGTGGCGGAAAAATTGAGCAATTCAACTCACTTCATTCCCATCAATTCAAATTGAAAGGCAGTATATATTTCCATTATTTTCATGAAATAAATATTTAGGTTGCATGGCATGCCTAAGGAGATCATATCTGACAGAGATACAAAATTTACTTCAATATTTTGGAAATATTTATTTGTTGGTTTTGAAACTAAATTTCTATTTAGCACAACCTATCACCCTCAAACTAATGGAAAGACATAGAGGGTAAACAAAGTGTTGAAGGACGTGTTAAGGATCTAGGAAAATCATCAGCCTAAGAAGTGGGAAGACTATCGACCACTGGTACAGTTTTCCTACAACAATGGTTATCAAGATTCATTAAAGATGAGCCCTTTCGAGGCTATCTATGGTAGATAGTGCAAGATTCCAATCAAATGGGATAATCCAGTAGATATAATTACAGTCGGTCCATACATGCTGAAAGAAATGGAACAACAAGTAATTCAAATAAAACATAATCTAAAAATAGCTCAGGATAGACAAAAAAATCTATGCAAATAGAAAAAGGACTCCTAGAGAGTTCAAAACAGAGGATCATGTGTATCTCTGAGTTAGACCCAAGAAAAGATCCTTGAGGATGGGAGCTTGGGCCAAGATGGCACCTCGATATTGTGGACCATTTGAAATTTTGGATAGAGTGGGACCTGTAGCCTATAGGCTAGCACTCCCTCCCACAATGAAGGCACATGATGTTTTCCATGTTTCGTTATTAAAGAAATATGTACATGATTCTAATCATATTATTGACTCATTTTTGATTTCGGTGGAACCAGAGGGAGAATTCCTGCCAAAACCTCAATGCATAATAGACAGGAAGGAAACCCCACTCATAAAAAGAACCATTTCACAGGTCAAGGTGCAATGGAAACACTTTGGGCCCAGATGAGGCTATATGGGAAATGGAGGATGCCATGAAACATGCATATCCATTTTTGTTTTCTTCTATACATACAAAGTAGATCGAAGATACAACATCGAGGACAAGTTTCCTTTAAGGGGGAAGGGATTGTAATACCCATGTTTCCCCCATTTTGTAAATATAATTATAACTGGCCAAGAAACTATGGAAGACTAGATATGTGTGAATGTTTGATTTGATGAGCCTTTGTATAAAGGGTCAATTTATGTATTTTTTGTTATTAATATAAAATGGATAAGTGTTTCATAACTACTAAAAAGGGGGTTTTCCAAGATAGACCATGGATTCTATGAGAAATATGGTGAGGGGAACCAGAAATGGTTGAGATGACTTCCCCCCACCAAACCAGTACCTTACGTGAATTAATGGCTCAGACCCAGAACAGTTCTCTGACCCAGAAATGAATTGCCAGTGAGAGTGGTAGCTGGAAGAGTCCTCCTCAAAAATTAATGAGGAGATAGGGTAGTGTACCCATCTGCAAGACTTACAGAACTTACCATGAGATGGGGATTGGAACCCATGCAACCTTGCTGAGGAAGGAAACAAAGAGGTAATTCATGGACAGAGGCAAGAAAGCGAGGAAGAATATCTGCGAAGAGAGTAAAGTTGACAGAGCAATATAGAGAAGAGAAAAAGAGTGGTTACAACTCTCTGGTTCGAGGAAGAACTGGGTAATAAGATCGTTCTGGGTGCAAGAAGACGTGCGAAGGTTTTTCGTTACAAACTGATAAATGAGGCTCACGAGTGACTGTGGAAGTACTCATATAGACCTCCTTGCTTGGTATAGAGGAAATCGGTTTCCAAGATCTTGTGGGAGGAGGAGAGTAACCTTCTTCCTTGATTGTCATTGAGAAAGAATGAAGAGTATCTATCAGGGCATCATGGTCTAGCTCGGGGGTGGCCAATAGTAAATTCGTTAGGAGTGGTTATGCCTATTTTTGGATGGAAATAGGTACCCCTTTGAGCAGTCGCTTCACGGTTTCTGGTTTCTGATAAGTATCTTCATACTTTGTGTATTGAAATGGAAATGATGATTGAATATATATATTTATCTGTCTATGAATGAGTTTTGTATTCAATCATTAAGGTAGATATATGTATTATCTCCCTGTGAAATAATGCTTTTGAATGTTCTTTTTTTTGCCTTATTTTAGCAGTTAAAGAGTCGTGGGATGTAAGCCTACAAGAGGGTCGGGGTATGATTTATTGGAATGTTTAAGTCCTGCCGATATCTAGGATCTACCCTCACAGGAATTCCAGGTTCAAACCCTGTGGAAGGGGTGCGCCTCCTTCAAACTCCTCACCGTATGATCGAGGGCTCATGCCCATGTACTTAACCCATTTACGGCTAAAGGAATTAGCATGTATCCCACAAGAGTTTTCAAAGGACCCATGTGACCAAGGTCTTGGAACCCTACGTTAGGCCTGAAAGGAGCTAAGCCTTTATGGCATCGGAAATTCAGGATTTTGGAGCTCCAGAATGTTTCAACCCTACTATTTATAAACTGACCGAAGGAAACAGATGGCTTCAGTTACCCACAAGATTGAATGGCACCTAACGGTTTCCTTATCTGGGACAGACATAATTTCCCTACTGTTAAACCTCGATCCATTCAGTTATCACAAAGTAACACAAACCACCGATCTAAGAGTATTCAGGAGCCACCTTGGTCATTGGATCCATGCTGAGATAACTTTGTCAAAGTCCCACTCTATGAGAATGGGGATGATATAGCATCAAACTCCCAGAACACATTAGTCACGAAGTGATGAGAGCCATGGATCTGGGGAGTTCATTAAGAACCCCTCTTAATCGTACAATCATTCAGAGGAGGGACCCGCGTACAGTACTTCAGTGAAGTCCTACTTCGACATAAGTGAGCGGCCATAAAGATGAAGCCCCCAAAGGATGGATATATGAAGTAATGAGAACCATAGATTTAGGGATCCTTCGGGATCTTCCCTGGTAGTCGAATTTATGCCAAGGTCATCCTGACGTTGACCACTCCAGAAGAAAGGCAGTGGTAAGCGAGTGGAGGACCCGAACGCTGAATTCACGAAGTGATAAGAGCCATATATCTAATGACATTTTAGGATCTCCCATAACTGTCAAATCTAGATCATGGTCAGCCTGGCGCTGACCACTTCGGGACTAAGGAGGAAGTCACACCATGGATTCCCTGAATGCCAAATTTATGAAGTAATGGAGGTCATCGATACATGGGTTATGTGGACACACCTTGACTGTGAGATTGAAGGGATTAGAAGGCTATCAGTTCGAAGTGACATGGTGCAGTGATGTCATCTAGGGTGACATGGACCCACAACTAACATGCCACGTGTCACCTAGAATCATATGTCTCATAGACCCTACGCTTCCATTAACACGTGACACATGTCACCCACTGAAGGGGCCATGTGTCATATTTCCCCTCTTGCGTATCACACCTAGTTCTTAACGCTTGTTCCATTTGGTGGGAGGTGTATGTGGGACCCACTTGTATTTTTCTTCGCATCTGTTACGTCACCACATGCGAGGGTGGACCCTTCAGGAGTCCAGGAATTTAGGACTCGGGGGGGGTTGGGATGAAGTGTTGTGAGTAATTTGAAAGGCCCAAAGGCTAGAGAAACATGGAGTTCGGGAATTTGGTACTCCCGGGGACATGCGTGCGGAAAATAAAAGGAATGTTCATCGCCAAATGTCGAATTATCCTCTATCCTGTGTGATAGATGAGAATTAAGTCTCGTCATTGGTTTGGATGATGGATGCACATTCCCTACTGTTGAGGGGTCATAAATCCCTTTAACTCAATAGTAGAAACCAAACCCACCATTGAGGCCCAATTAGACTCTGCAACTTTTGTTGGTGGAATGGTTCTCCAGATCTTGTGATCCGACCAATTAATCGATGGGATTTACGTAGTGATTGGAAGGATGTCCTCTTGTGAAAACTTCTCCTTCAGTTCGAACGTTCTCTTTTTGTATTTTCTCTTATAGGTGGGACTAATACAAGATGAATGTTGGTATAAACCAGTTAGGTAACAAAGAGGAAAGGACTTAACTACTAAAGAAGGTTGAGCTCGGGATAACCCTCTTACTCAAGCATGCAAACAATGATTCTTACACCTACAACAATTCTAGTACTAATACACTAACCCGATGGTGATCCAATTATAGACTGGGATACTATTATCAGAAGAAAAACATACATGCAATAAAGGACGAAAATAAAAATAGATTTTTTAACTCTAATCATCAATCACATATTAACACAACTATTTAATCTTCATCATTAGAGAGAAGAACTATAAACATATTGAATTAGATAACTTATCAATAGATTCAGAGGCTCTTACTCATTATAGCATCCATTCATAAGATGAAATCAGAAATAAATCTTCTTTAGATCCAATCATACATGCTTTTGATGAAAAACAAAAAAACTTTGTCTCTAATCCTAAACAAGACTTCTAAATTAAGGCAGCTCTGAAATATTTCTTTACAAATCCAAAAATGAGGGTCTTTTAAAAAATCATCGACCTTTTCTAATAGGTCGATCCTCTTATTTATAACATATTATTAACTAAAAATAACTATCAAAATTGCATGTAAGTAAAACAAAAAAATTCCACATGGCACTTTCATCTCTCAGTCTTCTAAGAGCCATCAAATTATCTTACTTGCATGGATCAATCTTCTCATACTATGACCATTTAACGAAGAGTTCCTTGCATGTATTGGCATACAGGAACCTTTGTTGTTCCATCAGGGTTGAAAGGATCTCATTTATCTCCACTGCATGTACCTGATATTTGACTACTTTAGCACTTAACTGTTGTAGCACTATCTAAGCCTTGATTGGGTGCTCCATGAAATGTTGTACTTGTCCTGGCACCATGTTTGCCACCTGTTTTATCTCTGTAGCCCATGATGCTTCATGTTCAACATGTAATTTGACTATGTCGTGCAAGTTGACAAAGTCATCGGGTGTGCCGAATTCTATGAGGCCGATGTCTTCCATCGCATAGTTGATCTTGGTCCAACTCTTTTCGCACTCGACCCATTTCTCTTGGATTTCCTGGTGAGGTTCTTGGGCCATTTCCACCCAGTAGTCAGTCAACTACTTTATGCAATTAATGTTGTTATCCCGTAGTATATGAATGTCGTGTTCTTCGGTGTCTCAGCCCTGCTGAACAGTGCTGAGTTATTTGATCCTTTCCACTGATTGGTGCTGTAACATCCCCGACCATCCACAGACTAGGTAATGATACCACGCGGAATATACACTTATATATATATAACATGCATTTTAATGAATTAAAATACTTAACATAGAGTAATCAAAGAATTATTGGTAAAATACACAATGATGAAATTAACATTAATTCATATACGCAACAAAATACATGATAAGATTCAAGCATCACAAAACAATGCATAAAATACATAATTAAACACAGTAATGATACTTGTCTTTTAGCTGGAGTAAATACACCAACTGAGTGCAGACCTTCCATGAATCTCCCAGGCTTAGACCCTGCTTCTCATCACTCTTAGCAGTAGGTCACCCCCAAGCTAGTACTAAAATCCATCGGGAAAGGGAATTCTAGGCTTGGAAATGACAACAAGGAAGTTGCACAAAGCAACAAGAAGGATATTTTATCCCAGAAGCCACTTATTCCCACAACACACAGACCCTCACACACCTCCTCCACCCCAGGAAGATACACCTTCACTAATACAATTCCATCGGCTAGTACACCTCACTTACCTTGGGCTTCAACAACAGGCTGGACCAGAAGTCTCAGAGAATTGGGGATACTAAGGGACTCCCTTCCAGGAGAACTCACTTCCCAGTAGACTCTCTCACCTAGGATATTTTCTCACAGACCTGACAACCTGCCTCTTCAACCAGTCTTCGACTCAGCAACAACCAAGTACAGGTGAAAGCAAAAGCAACAACAAACAACAACAAGGAAAATGGGTATGGAAACCCAACAAGACAACATCCTAACACTAAGTCACAACATGTCTTAGGCAACCATAATTGCGTCGGGCTTCATAGGAAACAACATAGGACTGCTTGTGCGTCGGGCTTCACAAGAAAAAACACAGGATTGTTTGTGTGTCGAGCTTCATAGAAAACAACACAGGATGACTTGTGCATTGAGATTCACAGGAAACAACACAGGATGACTTGTGTGTCGAGATTCATAGGAAACAACACAAGACGGCTTCCCCCTTTCTAGTTTCAGCAATGTCTGAGGGTATGCCAAGGTTAGACACGGAGAAAAAATTGGGTTCACGAGCGTAATGGAATAATGTCAGGACGAACTGAGGTGGATGACCGTAGAGTGACTCTCGAACCCCCTAACACAAGTTGAAGCTTCAACTTTAACTGCATGCACCCAAGTTGACACTTGTCTTCCTAGAGCTGTATGTGCTCCATTTAGCTTATGTCCCACTTTCCAGGAACTTAGGATAACAAAACATATAATGTACACCTTAGTCTGCAGGAATTAATATTAAAATATTATTCCTCTAGAGGTAAGCCCCTTAGCTTATCCCCTAGGCTCAAATACTTATCCCCCCTTTCCTTACCCTACCTAATTGATCTTAGTCCCCCATAACTCTTCTTCATGGTCGGTCTACATGCAACAATGTTTATATGTTTATTAATGTTCTGCATAATTACATATACAAAAATCAGGCTCATTGGTCTTGGCATCTGGCTCACCAGCCTAATAAACACATAAGTTTTTCAACTTACAACCACTTGGCTCACCAACCTATAAGAAAAAATTACAATTCAGAAGGGGCTCGGCCTTGAGGTATTAAAATCCCCTCCCCTTATTTTTTCACTTTCCTCAGTGAAACTTATTTACAAAATAACAACAAGATTTCCAAAATCTTCAAAAATATGTGGGTACTTTGCCCGCATAGCATCTTCATGCTCCCATGTTGCGTCCTCAGGACCGTACCAGATCCACTGGAATTTTACAAGCCCTATGGCTCAATTCTGGAGCTTCTTTCTTTCTCAGTCTAGTATATGCACTGAATGCACTTGCAAGATGCCTTCTTGCTCCACCTGAATCACATTCCAATCGATTACATGATTAGCATTAGGTATATATTTCTTAAGCAATGAAATATGAAACACATTATGTACATTCATGGATGTAGGCAATGCAATCATATATGCAACTGGTCCAATTCTTTATAGGATTTCAAATGGTCCTCAAAATCTGGCTGCCAACTTTGAACAGTTTCTGAGCTTCATGGAACTTCTGTTAGCTTTCACTTTTAGGAAAACATGATTACCCACTTTAAACTCCCTGTGGGTCCTATTCTTATCAGCATAACTCTTTTCCCTGTCTTGGGAAGCTTTCAAATTCTACTTAATCTTCAATATTTGTTCTTCCATTTCCTTGAGTAACTCTGGCCGAACCAATGCTCTATCAACTGGTTTATCCTAGCTTACTGGAGTGTTGCACTTTCTACTGTAAATTGCTTCAAATGATCTCATCTTCAGTGATGCTTGATACCCATTGTTATAGGCGAATTCTACCAAGTGTAGGTAGTATTCTCATTTAGATGGTTTGTCCATTACATACATCCTTAGCATATTTTCTATCACTTGGTTTACCATCTATGTCTGTCCATCATACTCAATATGATAAGCAATGTTGAAGTTCATATTTGTTCTGAACCCCTTGAATAACCCTTTCCATAATTTTGAGGTGAACTTCGGGTCTCTGTCAGACACAATTGTCTTCAGGTCACCGTGCAATCATTTTATTTTCTTCATAAAAATATCGGCAACGTTAGTTGCCTTGTGAGTAGTCTTTAATGGAATAAAATGGGCATCTTTTGTAATCTTATCCACCACCACCATGATTGAATAATGTTTCTTGCCTGTTCTGGGCAATCATGTGATGAAATTCATTGTCACTACCTCCCACTTCCACTCAAGGATGGGTAAAGGTTGTAGCAACCTAGTTGGGTGCCTATGCTCAACTTTAACCTTCTGACACTCCATACATCTGGTGATGTATTCTACAATTTCGTTCTTCATACCTAGCCAAAAGTAATGGCTCTTGACTACTACCACAATTTTCTTATATACAGGGTACCCAACATAAGGCACATTATTCATTTCATTCAAAATTGTAATTTTCAAGTCTTGGACATTAGGTACATAAACTCTATATTTATACAGAAGTATTCCATCAACCTCTAATTTATAATCTTCCACTTTCTGCAGGATCTTACCTTGTTGTAACTTTTCTACCAATTCCATGTACTGCAAATCTGCATATGCAGCTTCCAAAATTATTCCCTTAATGCCATTTTGGTACATGCTAATGGTTGTATCATGTCATTCATGCACTCTACTATTGAGTGCATCAACCACTTTGTTCTCCTTTCCTTTGATATGCTTTATATCAAAGTCGTACTCACAGAGGAATTCTAACCACCTACTCTGCCTAGCATTCAAGGTTGGTTGATCAAACAAATACTTCAGACCATTATGGTCTGTCCTCAGTTCAAACATCTTTCCCATGAGGTAATGCATCCATTTCTTTAGAGCATGAACAATAGACGCCAACTCCAAATCATGAGTTGCATAGTTCTTTCCATGCTCTTTCAGCTTCTTGGACATATAACAAATTACGAACCCATTATGGCTGAGGACTCCTCCTAGTCCTTCTTTGCATGCATATGTGCACACTATGACATCCTCATTTGGATCTATTATCCTTAGGATTAGAGCACTGGTTAACAACTGCTTCAATTCCTGGAAGCTCTTCTCACATTCTTTTGTCTACTGGAATTTCTTCTCCTTCCTCTGCAAGGAAGTGATAGGGTGAGCTATCCTTGAGAACCCTTCAATGAACCTTCTCTAATATCCAACTAGACCCATAAAGGATTTAACTTATGTCACATTCTTTGGCACTGACCATTCTATGATGGATTCTATCTTCTTAGGATCTACAACTATCCCATCCTTTGAAATGATATGCCCCAAGTAATGGATCTTCTTTTGATAAAATGAGCACTTGCTCAATTTCTCATATAGTTGGTGATCTCTTAGCACCTGCAACACCATCCTTAGATGTTTTTCATGCTCTTCCTCTGAATTGGAATACACCAGGATGTCATCCAAAAATACTTTGACAAACTTGTCTAGATAGTCCCTGAATACACCATTCATTAGGCACATAAAAAAAACGGGTGCATTTGATAGCCCAAATGGCACCACTGTGAATTCATAATGACCATACCTTGTTCTGAAAAAGGTCTTGCTGATGTATTCATCCTTTATTATTACCTGGTGATATCCTGACATGAGATCTATCTTTGAAAATATCTTATCATCCTTCAACTGATCAAAGAGATCATCAATCCTTGGAAGAGGATACTTGTTCTTAACATTCACTTTGTTCAACTATCTGAAATCAATACACAATCTCAATGTCCCATCCTTGTTCTTCACGAATAGGATCGGGGATCCCCAAGGTGACACACTGGGGAATATATACCCCTTCTTCAGAAGCTCTTCAAGCTGCAATTGCAGTTCTTTCAGCTCTGGTGTACTCATTCTGTAAGGAGCTTTTGATATTGAAGATGCTCCGGGCATCAGGTTAATAGAGAAATCAATATCTATTTCCGGGGGTAGTCTTGGTACCTCCTAGAATACATACTCAAACTCCTTTAGTACTGCTTGGTATTCAATACTTGACACCTTATCCTTAGGTGCTTCCTCCATGTGGGATGCAAATAATTGGCAGCCTTTCCTGTAGCACTTCTTCAATTGCATTGTTGAGATTTCTCTAACAGTAACTGCCCTGGGAATTCCTTGGATTGTTCTCTGATTCCCTTCCTCATCCAGGTAAGTGAATTCCTTTTTACGACAATCCAATATGGCATGGTGTTGATCCAACCAATCCATCCCAATTAGACAGTCATAAGAACCTAAAGGTAAAATGTTCAATTCAACTCTCGTGCTCAGTCCATTCATGTCCACTGGACAGGACTTAACCAATTTTGTAACCTTTCTCTTGGCTCTAGTAGCCAGGTGCACTAACCAATATTTCCCATGTTTGTTTCTCAAAAATTGAAAACTTTCCACCACTCTAGGATCTACATAACTATGACTAGCCCTTGAATCAATTAAAATAGTAAATGCATGGTTGTCGATCACACCTTCCACTTCAATCATGTGCGACTGATATTCTGCTTGCTCTTATATAGGGTTGCATAGATCCTAGGTACTCTACTACCCATGTCCTCCACTATTTATGCCTGTTGAACATTGTGGACAGTTCTCACTTAGTTATTCCTGTGGGGGAAATCTCTGTACCTATGATTTCCTTTACAACCCCAACATTCCATAGGTGGTTGTCTGGGTATTTTTACACCCACCTCAACTTTCTTGGGCTCTCTAAAAGATGGTTTTCCTTGAGGATTATTCTTGAAAAATGGTGATTTGATTCCATTTTTCCTCTGCTCCCTCTTAAACTTCTTCATGTCTTCCCAAGCTTTTTGGAAAGTAGGCTTTTCTTTTTGTTGATCATATAAGCATTTTTCTCTCCTTAAAGTTTCTTCCGTAGTTTTTGGGTCATCATATTGGATCTTGTCACTGATGGAATATGGAAGTCCACTCATATACCTTTGAATTTTGACAGTCTCGTCCTTGATGAAGGGAACATACTTCAACAATTCAAAAAACTTTCGTTCATATTCATCAATGGTCATGCTGCCCAGCTTGATTTCAAATAACTCTTTCATATTCTTGTCATAGTATCTTTTAGTTAAGTACTTATTTTCAAAATGTCTCTTGAACTATCTTCAAGTAACATTCTTCTCTCTGATGTATTGTACCTGCACAAGCTTCTCCCACCATACGGATGCCTTTCCTTTAAGTTGGTAAATGGAGATTCTTCACCCTGCATGAGAAGAATAGTTCTGCAGTTGGAAATATTTCCTCATGCCCAAAAGCCAAGTCTCGACATCTTCATCTTTCTTGTGTTCTCCGTCAAAAGTAGGAGTTTTAATCTTGTTCATTTCACCCTTCAGTTCATCCACTCTAGATATCCTATGTTTTCTGGTAGGAGATGGGATTGAACTAATGTGTGCCTCCTTATTGGAATGTTTCGGGGAATGATGATGATGCCTGTTAACGCTTCTTGATCTTCTTTTCCTCTCAGGGTTCTTGTGACTCCCTGTTTTTATTGAGTCACTTTCCTTATCCAACTTCTTTTTTATTCTTTCCAGACTCTGCCTCAACTTTAAGTTGAATTTTCCTTGTTTATCCCTGCATTTCATGATCTTTTTGTTATCATCTCAGTGAGCCTGGGCGTCTTTCTGCAATTGTTCAATGATTTTCATTATATCCTCTTCCTTGTCCATCTCTCCTCTATGCCCATTGAAGTTCGATTCTTCCACTCCTAAATGGACATTCATTCCTTTTACATCATTCTCTGAACTGGAAGCATTATGTGCCTCCTCCATTTCTTTGCACTCAGTGGTAATTCACTATGGACCTGAAAATCGTTGAACTCTGCAAAACACAATGTGCAGACAACCAAAAATTTTCAGGCCATCAATCCTTAACAATTCCCACATCATTCATAAACCAATCTGATTTAAGAAAAATGTTCGGATTTCATTTTCTTTCTGATATTTTCTCTGCTCTGTAATAAATTTTGGGCCTTCGGCTTCGGAAATTTTCAAAGCACAACACAACAATATCTCGGAGTTCCTAGTTACCGAACTCGCGAAGTAGAGTGGATCAATAGTCCACGTATACCTAGCATCCAACGACTGACATTCACTATGGAACCTCAGGTGTCTGAGTTCCAGGACTTCGAGACTTCAGAGGATCTCACATCTGCACATACAAATGGTTAATCTCTGAACATTCCCAATCACCTTTGGTGACATCATTATGTTACATCACTTAATGTTTTCTCAATTTTGGGGGCATGCAATGGTGGTTTGGAGTAACCCTCTTTTCATCCCACAATTCTTCTGACGCTGACACGTAACCCCTCGATGAAACCGCGGTCTAGATTGCGAGACCACCTTGGATAATTAACTTTCGTGCAAATTGGATCCCTGCAATGCCTTCTGACCTTTCATCTTGATGTATCATGATCAATGCCACTATGGGTCCTCTGAACTTTAAATATGTTACGTAACCTCGGGCCCCACTAACCTTGCTCATACAAAATGCCACATGGCAAAATACTAGCGGTTGATACGTGGCCCACGTGCTGCATTCCAAATTCCATTTCAATATTCCACGAGTTTGAAACCCTCTGACATGTGGCACACATCCCATGTGTCCATGTCACCTCTAGGTGACATCATCATGACTCACCACTTCGAGTCTTCGAGGCTTCATACTTCAGGAGTTTCAACTCCTCTACGCTCACTTTTGACCGGAGCACTTTTCCCCGTAGTTCACAATCTTTCGAAGCGTGACCTCCTTCACTATCAACAACTATGAGTGACTTTGGAACTTTGGGAATCTGGAGTTTCAAACTTACAGCACTTGCTTCCTCACGAAGTACGTCCACCCAAAGTACACGATCTCTTAACATGTGTCCTTTGCAACAGACGGTTGTGATATACTTCAGGACTTCAAGAGTTTGTCACACTCCACACTTGAAATCCTCTGAAGTGACTTTCCTTTTCTTTCCTGGACACGGATCTAATGGTCCAGACTCCTTCTAGCAACAGATATGACAATTGTTGTTGCTCCTCCTCTTGAGATTAATTTCTTGAACCCCTTTCTCCTTAGAGGGTTGCTTCGACACTTAGTCGAATTTCATATTTGTGCACTCCTTGCAACAGATCTTCGCGTCACTTCATGAGAAAACTCAATCTATTTCTCCCAATATTTTTGAGTCAAAGACTCTGTCGACGCACTCCTTGCACCCAGGGACACTATGAACTTTGAATTTTGTCCCTTTCGACAACAATTCACTCTGAAATATTTGTCTTGTTAACCACTAACATGGCCCATCCAGGCTCAGTGTTGTAACCATGCTCTGATACCATATTGAGACATCCCTAGCCATCCACAGACCGGGTAATGCTACCATGCGAAATATACACTTATATATATAACATGCATTTTAATGAATTAAAATACTTAACATAGAGTAATCATAGAATTAATGTTAAAATACACAATCGATGAAACTAACATTAATTTATATACACAATGGAATACATCATAATATTCAAGCATCACAAAACAATGCATAAAATACATAATTAAACACAAGAATGATACTTATGTTTTAGCTTGAGTAAATACACCAACTACGTGCAAACCTTCCATGAACCTCCCAGCCTTAGACCATGTTTCTCATCACTCTTAGTAGTAGGTCACCCTTGAGCTAGGACTAAACTCCACCGGGCAAGGGAATTCTAGTCTTGGAAAGGAAAACAAGGAAGTTGCACAATGAAACATGAAGGATCTTTTATCCCAATAGCCACTTACGCCCACAACACATGGACCCACCCACACACCTTCTCCACCCCATGAGGATACACCTTCACTAATATAATTCCATCGGCTAGTACACCTCCCTTACCTTGGGATTCAGCAACAGGCTAGACCAGAAGTCTTAGAGAATTGTGGCTGCTACGGGACTCCCTTCTAGAAGAAATTGTTGGATCATGTTGTCATTGATGCCAATGGTTTGATTGATTTATTTCAAGTGATTTATTGATGTCAAAGGATTGATTGATTGATGATTGATGTAATATAATATGTATTTTCCTTGATGAGGATGCATAGATGAAGATGGATCAATGAGTTATCATTGATATGATGAAGATGGATCAATGAGTTGTCATTGATACATGATGAAGATGGATCGATATGGTTTCATTGGTATATGATTCATTGTTGGAAAAATGTATAGATGACTCATTATTGTCTTATCATGATTGATAAGGTGCACAAATGGATGAACTCCAAAGTGGTCCCCTTATGGTGAAAGCCCTCACGGGAAGACGCTTTGTGGATTGAGTTATCCTAGAAGAATGATTGGAGGACCCATGTTGTCATTATTGTCTTATCATGATTGATAAGGTGCACAAATGGATGAACTCCAAAGTGGTCCCCTTATGGTGAAAGCCCTCACGGGAAGACGCTTTGCGGATTGAGTTATCCTAGAAGAATGGTTGGAGAACCCATGCTTGTATGTGGAATAACGAGATGAAGATCAAGTAAATTGTTGATGAAAATATCCTAGATGTATAGTTCTTGTCATGCCATTTCCAGTGGTATGTAGAACGTCACATAACTCCTCATGGTTAGAGAGTTATGGCCATGAGAAGTTGGAGACCCAAGGTTTGGGTAATGGACCCAAGTTTGTTTGATGGGTAACGATACGAGTTATGATATATTTTCAGACAATACTATTCTATATGAATAATACATGTCATTCCATTTTTGGTGGTATGTGGAATGCCACATAACTCCTCACGGTTTGAGAGTTATGGCCTTATGAAGTTGGAGGACCCTAACATGTCATCTAGAAGCCCCAAAAGGTCAAAGTAGTCAAAGTGGTTTAAGGGATTTTAAAAGGTAAACAATAAAGTGAAGTGATAATGTACTATAATTCAAAGTGAAAACAAAATAAATTATTTAAATAATAAATTTAATGGAGAAATTAGAAGTGGGTTAACCCTAAAATAAGGAAAGTGGGGCTAAGTGACCTAAAAGATGTTTTTAAGGAAGCTACTTGGAGAGTATAAATAAGAGGCAAGGCTCTCTCATTTCAATCACACTTGAGCATATTGAATATCTGTATGTGTCTGAGGTAACCAAGGATATCTAAGCCAAAATTCTGAGGAAAGGTGAAGAAAAGAAGGCCGAGATTCAAGGAAGGATAAATTATTTTCATGATGCTTTCTAAGGTATGTTATTTACAGGACATCTCACCATTTTCGCAATAACTTGTTTTCTATAATGATTCATACCATGAGATTGGTATTCAGTTGATGAAATATATCCAAGTATATGTGGTAAAAAAATCATATTTTGGGTCATTTTTTTTGTGGAGATACACTCCGTGGAAAATAGGGTTTGTGGCTAGTCCTGAAACTAGTCTAAAACAGGTGTTTCGGGTAAACACGTCATAACTTCTTCATAAAATATCCAAATTCAGTGAAATAAATTGTGTTGGTTATATTATAGTCTGTAGTATTATTTTTAATAGTTTCAGATCAATTCAACCAATATTCCGTGTGGGGAACACTCTACAAGGTTTCTCTCTAGAATAAGCCAGAATTTAGCAAGGTGTGTCATTTTTTCTATAACTCCTTTTTTGAAAGGTTCCAAGTAGTGAAACCTGGAGGAATTGCATAAAACACACTGAATAACATTGTCAGTTTCATATCTTTATTCATTACAGGTACACAGTTATGATTATTTCAAGTTAGGGTTGTTGACTAATCCAAAACTAGTCATGTTTGAGACAAGCAGTTGATGAGTTGGCACATACATGAGGTGTATAGTTTATGATGTTGGTACATATTGATGAGTCATTTTTTATTAGTATTTGACACATGATTGGTATATACTTGTTACATGGTTGGATTCACTTGTTTATGGTACAGGTTGATTACAGGTTGGTGCATGGTTGATGCACTTGTTTATGGTACAGATTGATATCTGTTGAGGATTGTTTCCTCATCTCGATTGATGTTGAGGATCCAATATGATTATTGCATTATATATTTGGTTCTCTTGTAGAGTTGTACTCTATTCATTTGTTTTTGAAAAAACCCAAGGATTGTAGTTCGTAATAAAAAATAAAATAGTACATACATATTGTGTTCTTTATGTTCCTTGTGGAGATGATTTGTTGATGATATGTTGTTGATATGTATTCACATCTAAATGATTATAAATGACAACAATGAGTAATGAGAAAATGTTGAATGTTAACTAAGGATTTTTTGTGTAAGAGGGAAGTTTTGGGAAAAACATCCCCACACTCATTCACCCCCCCCCCCCTCTAAGNTATTCACATCTAAATGATTATAAATGACAACAATGAGTAATGAGAAAATGTTGAATGTTAACTAAGGATTTTTTGTGTAAGAGGGAAGTTTTGGGAAAAACATCCCCACACTCATTCACCCCCCCCCCCTCTAAGTGTGGTAGGTGTGTCCAACAGAAATCACTTCCCAGCAGACTCTCTCACGTGGGAGAGTTGCTCACAGACCTGAAAACCTACCTCTTCAACTAGTCTTTGACTTAGCAACAACCAATTACAGGTGACAGCAATAACAACAACAAACAACAATAGGGAAAATAGGTATGGACACCCAACAAGACAACATCCTAACGCTAATTCATGTAGTAGCCAAATAAATTTAACATCAATTAATTACATAAACATAACAGTAACTTCTACTTGATTTCATAAAATTAAATAATTCCTTTTAATTTAGCACATACGCATGTTAAATTTATCAACGAATATTAATTTTATAACAGAATAAAACAAATACGTAAATTTAAAATACCTTGGTCTGATGCTAACCCTTGGCTTTCCACTTGCCTTGTTGACCTTCCTGTTGCTTCCTTTCCCATCTTGAAGCCATGGACCAACTCTGCACAAAACCGAGTTTCCACCCTGCCAACTAGGACAACTACCTAGCTCCAGGATACCATATGGATATCCTGGCCCTCGTGCCCAAAACCCCCAGCAAACCGGTGCCCCCTGTACTAATCCTCCTGACTACAAAACTCAAACTCTCCTCCCTCCAAATCCAAGAGAAACCCCCCCACAATAAAATTCCTCGTAGAATGATAATCCCTTCCTTCGTAACCTCCTCCCCTCATATCCTCCTTCACTGCCCTTTCTCCTCATTTATTTCCTTATCCCTGCATTCATTCCCTTATCCACATAGTTAATGCCCCTTATCCCATTATTCATGTTCTTTATCCATTTATTAATGCCCCTTATCCCCTCCGTATACGTAATCTTTAATTTAACAATATAATTTATTAACCCCTTTAATTCTTTACTTAATTAATTAATGAGTCAATTAATAATTAATTAATCTTTGACAGTCATGAACAAGTAATTAATAATAATTAATTAGTTAATGTTATTTAAGAAATAATTATTGTTTAGCTAACTTTTAGGATAGTTAGATTATTAAATTAATTATAATTAATAATCCTATACATCTATTTAAGCAGGATCATTACATACACCCACCCTTCAGGAAACTTCATCCCGAAGTTAAGGTATCTTATGGTACAAAGGAAAAGAAACATGGTTCACACATTCATAACAAGTAACCGACATTATCAGTAAGTAAGTCAAGAAAACTCATACATACTAGTGTATATGTACAAGAAATGCATGTGTAGCTAGTACATACAAGTCTCGTGCATGTACTAATAATCAAAACTATCATCCTTTAGTAATTTATGTATGCATCCAATCCAGTCAACAAGACTAGTCTTTTATAAAAGACAACAAACCAATCAATTGTTTGAGAAATCCTTTAATTACTATTATCCGGTTCAACAATTTTATTTAAACAAATGTGGTTTAGTTACGTAATAATGAATATTCATATATACACATTTCTCTTTTTGAAGGAAAAACATTAAATTCCACCATAAGAAAAATCTCCATACCTTCTCAACTATTACTACTCATCCTTCCTCCCTAACCTACTTCCATCTCCATTCTTATCCTTCCTCTGCTAGACTATCTTGGAGCGTCAACTATATTGACCTAACTCCAAACAGAACCCGTAAGCAAAAGTGTCGCTATCTCGACCAAGCTTTCCTATCAGGCATCTGATAGTCATCATCACACGTCTTGGGGAGCATGAACTAACACCGTGCTCCCATGACTTCAGGTTTCGGAGGATACACGGTGGGAAATGCCTCCACCCCTCCTAATCATAACTAGGGTCCACACCCTACAATGGAATATATAGTGGCATTGTGTTGCTGGGGGTTTTTTCATCGTTTATTCGTTTTTGGGTAGTGTCATCACCTGAAATCATGCACTGGTCCACATATCATAGCAATGCATCCAAACCAATATAAATTCCACATACAATATTCATACCATAATGTTTCCCAGTTAGTGGTCCTGATATCCACTTTCATCATCTTTATCCCTTGGCTATTTCATATCCCATAACCTACAGATTAGTCTGTAACACAAACTCATACACTTCTATGCATTATCATCATGTAATTTCATACTATCATCATTTCAATTTGGTATCCCTGTACCAATAAATTAACATCAAAGTTTTCCAGTTAGAAATAGATCTCATAATATCCCATAATTCAATTTCAACACCTATTCATAAGATTATCATTTACCCAAAATAGATTGCATCATATCCAACATCATCCTAATAGCATTTAAACATTCATTAAATTCACATTCTCACAATATTTCGCATCATATACATCATCATCAATAACATTTAAACATTCATAAAATTTACATTCACATAATAGATCGCATTACATACATCATCATCAATAACATTTAATCATTCATAAAAGTTCATACACTTAAAGTTTAGGTGTATCACTTAATAGTTTCATTGTGACTAGAAAATAAAGTATATAGGCCTCAAGTAATCCTGGTTGTCTAAGTCAAAAGGTGGTGTTACATACACCCATCCTTCAAGAAACATGTTCTCGAGGTGGTCAAAAAAGTGATGGATAGTCTCGCCGTAGTATCTCCGCGTCTTCCCAAGTAGTAGATCCTAGACTATACTTGTCCCACTGGACCTTAACTTGGTCTACCAGACGGTTCCTGAGCTATCGGACTCTACGGTCCAATATGTGTAATGGTTCTATCATGAGGGTTCCCATGTCTGATACCTGCAATTCCTTCCAATTTAGTTTATGTGATTCATCAGCAACATAATGACGTAAAATAGATACATGAAATACATTATGAGTTTTATGCAAGTGGGGTGGCAGTACGAGACGATATGCAACGGGTCCAATTTTCTCTTGGATCTTGAATGGTACTATAAATCAACATGACAAATTTGTCCCCTTCCCGAACCGTATGGTACTCTTATTAGGCTTGATACGAATGAAAACCTGGTCTCTCACTTCATAACTTCAGTCGGTCTTGTGTACATTTGCAAAGCTTTTCTGCCTATCCTGTGCTTCCTTTAGTCTCTGCCTAATCTGAATCACCTGTTCCTCCATTTCTTGAATCAATTCTAGCCCAACTGTTACTCGATCTTCTAGTCTATCCCAACTGAATGGCGTTCTGCATGGCCTCCCATACAAAGCTTCGTAGGGTGGCATTCCAATGGAGCTATGATAACTGTTATTGTAGGCAAACTCTACCAAAGGTAGGTACTTCTCCCACTGGGTTTGATTATCCATTACATACATCATAAGCATGTCTTCCATGACTTGATTTACTCTCTCAGTTTTCCCATCTATTTCAGGATGATAAGTTGTGCTTAAGTTCAACTGAGTCCCCAACACTGACTGTAATCTTGTCCAAAACCTAGAAGTGAATATGGAGTCCCTATCTGAAATTATCTTCTTAGGTATCCCGTGCAAATGGATGACCTCACTTACAAACACACGTGCCACATCAGTGACATCATAAGTGTCTCTAACAGGAATAAAATGAGCACTCTTGGTTAACTTATCCACTATCACAAGCATGGCATTGTGTTTATGGGATGTGAGCGGCAACCCCACAACAAAATCCATAGAGATGACTTCCCATTTGGACATAGGAACATCATGTGGTTGTAGGAGGCCTCCCGGGTGATGGTGGTCGGCTTTCACTTGTTGACACTCCAGGAATTTGGTGATGAAATGGACTACATCACGCTTCATGCCTACCCACAAGAAGAGCTTCCTCATATCTGCATACATCTTCTTCACACCCAGATGCACACAATAAAGTGCTCTATGGGCTTCCTTCAATATGATGCTTCGAATATCCCCATTCTCAGGGATGTACATCCTTCCTCGATATCTTAACAGTCCATCTGTTTCCAGACTATATCCTTCATACTTTGGATCTAACTGCCTCCCACTCTGGATGTTTGAAGTAACCTTTAAATACCAACTGTCTCGTTGGAGTTGTGTCAACACATGTTCCCTCAGATTGACCTTTAAGGTTAACAAGGAGAAGATACGTGGTCTCCTACTCAAGGCATCTGCGACCACATTTTCCTTTCTCTTGATGTACGAAATACCAAAATCATAATCACTCATAAACTCACTCCATTGCCTTTGCCTGGCATTCATATCTCTTTGAGTGAAGAGATGTTTTAAACTTTGATGGTCCGTTTTGAGCTCAAAGTTCCTCCCCACAAGATAGTGCCTCCAAATTTTCAGAGCTAGCATTACAGTTGCCAACTCTAAATCATGAGTCACGTATAACTCTTCGTGTTTCTTCAACTTCCTAGATGCATAGGCTATCACTCCTCCATCTTGCATTAGCACGGCCCCCAACCCTTGCTTCGAGGCATCTGTGCAGACTATGAAGTCCTTTTCCATATTCGGCACTCGTAGAATTGGCACATTGGTTAGCAACCTCTTAAGCTCAATGAATGCACTATCACTTTCTTCTGTCCATTCATACCTAACCCCCTTGCGTTGCAAAGTGGTGATTGGTTTCGCTATTTTTGAGAATCCTTCTACAAATCTCCAGTAATAACCTGCTAGCCCCATGAAGCTTCTCACCTCATGGGCATTTTTCGGCATTGGCCACTCCATAATGGCCTTTACCTTTTTTGGGTCTACAGATATTCCTTCACCGGAAATGATATGACCTAAATAGTGGATCTCTTTCTGGAAGAAGGAACACTTCGACAACTTCCCATACAATTTGTTCTCTCTAAGGCAGGACAACACTATTCGCAAGTGTTCCTCATGTTCTCTTTCATTTTTGGAATAGATGAGGATGTCATCTAAAAATATTTGTACAAAACGGTCTAAGTACTTCCATAATACATCGTTCATGAGGCTCATGAATACTTCTAGCTCATTGGTCAATCCGAAAGGTACTACAACAAACTTGTAATGTCCAAACCGAGATCGAAAGGTAGTTTTTGGGATATCACCTTCCTTAATCCTTAACTGATGATACCCTGATCGCAAATCAATCTTGGATAATACCGCTGCTCCTTTCATCTGATTGAAGAGGTCATCTATTCACAGCATTGGGTACCTATTTTTCACTGTAGCACGGTTCAAGTCCCTGTAGTCTATACACAGTCATAAGGATCCATCCTTCTTCTTTACAAAAATTACTGGTGCGCCCTAGGGTGAAACACTGGGCCTTATTAGCCCTAAGTCCAGTAACTCTTTCAACTGCATTTGCAACTCACAAAGTTCTGGCGCTGTCATCCGATATGGAGTTTTTGAAATTGGTTCTGCACTAGGTTTTAGTTCAATGGTAAAATCAAGCTCCCTCTCAGAAGGTAACCCTGGTAACTCGTTTAGAAAAACATCTTTAAATTTTGACAATACCGGGTACTGATCCAATGAGGGTCCCTTCCTTTCATTCACTTCTTCCACTACATACAATCGACACCCTTGTCTCAAGCATATCTTAACCTTCATAGTTGATATAAAGCGCAATGACACTTTTCTCTGTACACCCTGGATCTCTACTGGTCTTCCTTCATCGTCGACAAAAAGCACCCTCTTTGTGAAACAATCTACCAAAGCTCAGTGAGCTACTAACCAATCCATTCCAATGATTAGGTCATATGCCCCGAGAGCAGTGACGTATACCTTTAACCTGGTAGTACACACTCCCAGGTATACTATACAATTATCGACACTAGGTCCTACTGCTTTTTTCCCCCTGAAGCCATCTCGACTTGTTTAAAGTCATCGTGCTCATAGGCTGCCAACCCACTCTTTTCTAATGCATATGGTGAAATGAAACTATCTGTCGCACCAGAATCAAACAAAATATTAACATTGATATGATTTAGCGTACTTGATGACTCCACCACTGTGGATTGATGTTCAGCCTGGCGTTTATTAACCACTACGTAAATCTGGTGGTTTCTACTTGATCTCCCCATCGGTGCCTTTCCTTTTCTATGCACAAACCCTGATTGTAACTCTGGGCAGTCACGCTAGTAATGGGGTCCTCCGCACCCCCCATAGGTAACACGAGATTGAACCTGTGCACTGTTATGTGACTGTCTCTGAAATGAGTTCCTTCCCCTGGAACCCCTACCCCTACTCGTTGTTCCCTGAGATAGTCGTGGATTTGTCTACGCCGTTGGTGATGAACGAGATGCTGCACTCGTTGCCATTGAAATCCCTGCAGCTACTATCCTTGGCGCAACTCTGTTGCCATATGGTGGTGGCCTTGAGCCCCCTCCCCTAGGAAATGTCCTCGGGTCCTTTCCTACGAATCCAGGGCGATGCGGAAATGTCGATCTTGTACCCCCAGTTAAGTTCATGTGTTCTTCCGCATAACGTGCATTTTCCACCCCTTCCGCTATTGAAGACGGTTTCCACATCCGCACCATAGCTCTTATCTTAGGGTTCAGTCCATAGACAAAGTGCTCTGCCTGTCATTGGTCATTGTCCATATACGAAACATATTTGACCAGTTCCATAAATTTGATCTCATATTCTTCTACAGTTCTATTTCCTTGTACTAAGGCATGAAATGCCCCTACCTGTTGTTCCTCGTAGTATGCTGGTAGATATTTCCTTCAAAACCTCTGCTCGAAGAGTTCCCAAGATACTGTGTCTGGGGTAAGGTGCAGTTGTCTTTCCAGGTTTCCCACCAGTTCAAGGCGCTATCTCTTAACTGAAAAATTGTGATCTTTGCCTTTGAGTTGGACGCATAGTCCCTTAAGGAAAAACACTTTGTCATGCCTTCCAACCATGCTTCCATGCATTCACTAGCGTGACCCCCGGAAAACTTTGGAAGTTTGATCTTCTACAATTCTTGTGTGATGTCTTCGGGTGGAGGTCCTCCCCCTAAATCCCTTGACACTTCTAGATTACCCGTTCCAGACGGTGGGGGTTCCACTTTAGTCCCTTCCAGTTGTCGCCCCTTTAAAGTCTCATTAATCGCTTCCAACGAGCGTAGTATGAGGGCTAGTTCGGGCGATGGTGGTGGTGGCACTGGCGGTGTTGGTGGTGCTTGCGACGACGCTCCCCTGCCTCGACTCCCTCGAGTCCTGACCATCCTGTATGCCTTAACCTGCATCAACCAAAGTTGTCAGGGTGAGTTCCACGATGTTTCAAATTGGTGCTACTCAAACTAGAAACAGGGTTAGGTGTAAGTTTTCTTTACTTGTCTGTAAACATACATTACTCCTTTAGGGGATTGGCTAGGTTAGGGTTAGGATTAAGCGTCTAAGCTTGATTTCTTCGCCCCTATGAAAAAAACTATTGGTTCCCTTGCCCTATAGCTACACTAGCCTTGCATCATACTTGCCACTTCCTATGCTTACTCTCCTAGTGCATATGCTACCTCCTTCCCGCTTGTCCTAGTCTAAGTCCTTTTAACTTTTCGCTTACAACTAAATATCCTCCGATGCTTGACTCGGGAGCTTTTCCTTGGCATGTAGTGTTGGTGTTGTCGAATGCTGCATTGAGATTTAGCGTTGAATTGACTGGTGGAATGGAGTGGAGGGATTTGGCACTTGGCTCGATGAGTTGTGTGTAAGGTCTCATGAGCCTGACACTTGGATAATCAGAGATTATTCTTCAAGCTAGTTCCTTGCTATTATTGATAATTAAACTATTTATTTGTAAAAGTGACATGTGTGGCGTGTTGGTGTTATTGCTCTTCTTAAGGCGCATCTCTTGGTGGGTGGTCTTGGGTTCAAAACCCATGGACCTTCTAAAATTTTAATTAACCTTGT
>JASDQU010101287.1:78999-106951 GCA_032191745.1 Picea mariana
TATATATATATATATATATATATATATATATAGATATATATATATTTTAAATTTACTTTATACTAAATTATCGCAAATTAAATTTAAATTAATTTAAACCAAATTAACCTAAACTATTTTTTTTTTACACTAAAATAATAAATAAAAAAATATAAATGATCACACAAAATTTAATAATAAATATATAAAAATTTTAATAAAATAAGAAAAAAAAACAAGTGCGGGCACGGATGGATTCCACATGCCCACCTTGCTTCCTCTAGCACCTTTCTTTACTAAACCCTAACTCAACAATTATTGTCATTTTCTTTTGGCTACGCGGTCGGTCGCCACGACCGTTCTCTCTACATCTTTCTTCGGTAATTTGTTTCTTGGGTATTTTTATCTGTAGAGAGGGGAGGCGGCTGTACAATATACAAGCTGGGTGTTTGTGCAAAGTAAAATCCATCTGCAAAAATCGAGGCTTCTTTGGCTACAAGGGAGACAAAAAATTCTCATGTACATTAAACAACAACTACAACTAGGTTGATCAGCATAAGTCCGAAGAAATATCACCCTCTACATCGTGTGAATTATACAGGAAATGTATCCAATACTGTAATTTTTGTAATTTTGTGCGTTGATTGGGGTTTTTGTACTGGCAATTTTGGTTGCAGCAACAATTACCTGAAGATCTTTTCTTTTGACGCCAAAGAAAACGCCAAAAAATTTGGCGAAGAGAAAGACATGCAAAGAAAGCGATAGCGGAACACGATACAGCTTGTTTGACGAGAGAAGTTCTTACAACTATGACGAGTGGTAAAGGTAGCATATGGGAGATGGATCAGAAACTGGACGAGAATATTGACGCCGAGACTGGAAGAGTCAGTGGCATGGAAGCTCGCAAGGTTTGTAATTTGAACGCTCTTTATCTTCTGTTCAAATTAAAATGACAAGAATAGCTCTTATTTTCTGTTAATATTGTTGAAAAGTCATAAATAAGCAGTCTGCGTGCTAAATCTGGAATGCATTGAACTTTGGACCATCTGAAAAGCTTTGTGTTGCGTTGATTGTTTAAACTAATATATGCTAGCAGTTCTCTGTGCAATTCCCAGAAACCCTGGCAGAGGATTAAGCTCAACGCTACTACTATTAGCGTCAGTTACCTTTGTGGTGGACAAGAACAAGAAGAACAAATAGTCTCTCGAGCAGCGGAAGTCATGGATTTACAAGGCCGTCATTTGATAGTGCCTTCCAGTTTGTTCTCCTCTGCATCATCTCAGCTTTGAGCCTATTCTTAATTACTTGGTAAGGCTAAATTCATCCTCCCCCTTCTTGAAATTTTACCAACTATGACAAAAGAACTGGTCGAATCATGTGTTTAATTCCCAGGTTTAGGTTGTGGGTTTGAATCTCTAATTAGGAAGATTACGAAGCTATTTATTCCTCATGTCAGTATTTTGTTTGGAGATAATGGGAATGAATGCACATTTTTCGTGTTTCGTCTACGGTTGTCAGTCGCACGGCGGGAATTCGTGCCATTTTCACATTGGCGATCCCTTCACAATGGTCCAGACACAATAGAAGAACTCCCGGAGTGGCATCTTGATTCCCCAAAGATGTCAAAAGATGAAGAAGATGAGAGATTGGTCCAGCATCATCTGACCAGCACCAGGCGTGAAGCACTCACTCTGTACAGAGATATTCTAAGAGCCTCACGTTTCTTCCTGTGGACGAATGAGAAAGGAATTCCTTGGAGAGACATCCTGAGGGATAATCCCAGATGGGAGTTCGAAGAGGCACATTTCGAAACAGATCCGGAGGTTATTTCCCGGCTTCTAGTCAGAGGTCGGGATGCCGTCAAGACAACCGTTGATAAAGCCGTAGAGAAACACCGGCAGTTGTTGGAAAGACGAAGTAAGGGAGATAATCCAAGGTGAGAGAATTTTATTAAGTGTAAATTTCACGAAAAAGGGCTTTCTACATTTATGTTTTTATCGGGTTAATTATTTTATTTTCTGTTAGATTTGAATTTAAATTCAAGCATTGTACGCGAGAGCATCTTTTCCCCTTGAGATAAAAAGAGTTTCAAGGTCTTTTTGGATATGTATTTTTTTTATCATGGGATTATTCAGAATATTTGGATGGAGGGTAGGTTAACCGCCCGTTACAATAGCCGGCAGTAACTCAATAGGACTCAGCCCAATTAGAATCGAGGAATTGACGACGAACTCTGTCCTGAAACAGTTTACTCAACTAATCCACTGGGATTGTTTTATTTTTTGGGGGATATATGTAGTATGTATTTCTACAATAATTTTTTTTATCTATCCATGAATTTTATAGAATTATCCCAAAAGAATATAAACTCGAAACGAAATTTCGAACAATTTTCAAAAAATAATTTTAATTAAACTGTTAACACTTTCTTAAGAAGAAATTCGTGAAAAGAAAGGATTATAGGGTTTCTTTCCTTTTTAATCATTTTTTTTTTTTTTGCACAAGGAAAACTTGGACGCCCTGTACCGATTATGTATTGAAGGTATAGCTCTGATTTTTGAACTTTGGTTTGAAACAGTCTGAACAGGGGTAGGATACTCCCGATATGCATTTTCTAAAGATAATTGAAGCTTTGTTTTAGTATGTCGAGATGCAGTAGGGGTTGTGCACACTCTATTCAGGAGGAAATATCTATCTATTGTATTAAGCACTGCTCTAATACTTGTTTTTTTTATTGTGATATTTGTTTTTACATTTTCAATATGTATTTCATTTATTTTTATATTTGAGTTAAAATTTTTGTGTTTGGTTTACAGGTTAGGCGGAGCTGGAGTTGGAGCTGGGAACCTGGCCCTTAAGGCTCCAGATTGTGAACGAGGTGCTCTGATACCATGTGTAGTAGCCGAATAAATTTAACATCAATTAATTACACAAACATAACAGTAACTTCTACTTGATTTCAGAAAATTCAATAATTCCTTTTAATTTAGCACATACGCATGTTAAATTTATCAACGAATATTAATTTTATAACAGAATAAAACAAATATGTAAATTTAAAATACCTTGGTCTGATGCTAACCCTCGACTTTCCACTTGCCTTGTTGACCTTCCTGCTGCTACCTTGCCCAGCTTGAATCCACGGACCAACTCTGCACAAAACCGAGTTTCCACCCTGCTAACTAAGACAACTACCTAGCTCCAGGATACCATATGGATATCCTGGTCCCCATGCCCAAAACCCCCAGCAAACTGGTGTGCCCTGTACTAATCCTCCCGACTATAGAACTCAAACTCTCCTCCCTCCAAATCCAAGAGAAACCCCCCCACAATAAAATCCCCCGTAGAATGATAATCCCTTCCTTCGTAACCTCCTCCCCTCATATCCTCCTTCACCACCATTTCTCCTCATTTATTTCCTTATGCCTACATTCATTCCCTTATCCACATAGTTAATGCCCCTTATCCCATTATTCATGTTCCTTATCTGTTTATTAATGCCCCTTATCCCCTCCGTATACGTAATCTTTAATTTAACAATACAATTTATTAACCCCTTTAATTCTTTACTTAATTAATTAATGAGTCAATTAATAATTAATTAATCTTTGACAGTCATGAACAAGTAATTAATAATAATTAATTAGTTAATGTTATTTAAGAAATAATTATTGTTTAGCTAACTTTTAGGACAGTTAGATTATTAAATTAATTATAATTAATAATCCTATACATCTATTTAAGTAGGATCGTTACAATTCATAACACAGACCAGGCGACCAAAATTGTGTTGGGCTTCACAGGAAACAACACATGACGGCTTGTGCATCGGGCTTCACAGGAAACAACACAAGATGACTTGTGCATCGGGTTTTACGGGAAACAACATAGGATGGATAGTTTCTCCCCTAACCCAAAGATCTAGCCTAGCTTCCCTCTTTAGGATGGTTTTATGAGCTTTACCCCATCTAACTTGGTTCTGAGTAAATGACAGAAATTCTTGAAACTGTATGTCACCTATGAATGGGCCAGGGTTATCTTCCCTCTTTTCTTCGAGAATGAAATTATGAAAGTACAATTCACACAAAAAGTATTGTACCTTTTCGTCTTGCTCTCTGAAACATGAAATAAACTCAGGTACAGTGGCAAATGAAATAGGTTTACCTGCTTTGATGGCCTTCACTCTTAATAACAGATATCATTCCAGCAAGAATAAAGTGTAATTGGTGGCAGGGGCTCTACAATTAATAGCATCAGAGTAGACATCACATATTTCTTTGATTTTCTCCAAAGATTTTTCTAATTGGGTTTGCACCTTTTTTATCTTCCCTTGGGATCTGGTGAGCGCAGAATAGGTCTCACTCTCTGTTGTTGTCATTTTCTTCAGTTGTTTAACAATGTTTTGATGTTCAGTCCTAGTGACCATCTCATCTTGGTGTTGAGCCAATGCTCGTTGGGCTTGTCCCAACTCTGCCTTTCATTTATCAATGATGACACCCTGTGCTTGAGATTGGGATTCTTGGTATTCTTCCATAGCGCCCATATCTTCCCTGGATTGAGTTAATGCTTGTTGGACCTGTGTAAGTTATGCTTTCAGTCTATCCACAATAGCACTATGTTTCCGGGACTAGATTGCCTGGTGTTCTACTATAGTTAGTAATTCATTTCTGTTTTGAGCTAGGGTTTGTTGAGACTGCATCAATTCTTCCTCCAATCTCCTGATGGTAGCATTCTGCTCAAGGAGTTGAGCTATTTCCTCTAATACTGGGGTGTCTGTCTACACCTCAGCATCAATTGTTTCTATAGATTTCATATTTTCCTGTGTTTCTACAGGAATTACTTCCTCGTTCTGAGCTATTGTTTCTTCTACTACTATTTCTTCAGGGTATATTTGTATCCTTACAGAATTTGTACTGACTGCTTCTTTAGGAAGAGGATTTCTTCCTTGCACTCTGACCCTTTTGTTCTTATTTATTCTATGGGCCTTATCTTCTTGTTCTAAATGTTTCCTCAATTCCTTAATAATTTCCTTGAGTTTAACCACCTTTTGCTTCAATACTTCAGCCTTCTTAGCCTTTTTCTTCAACAGTTTGTTTTCCTTTTTTAACTTTCTAATTTTCTTATGGCTCTTGGCTGATTTTTGTTTATGAGAGGTCTCAAGGTATTCTTCATTCTGGATAGCAGATGGTTGTTCCTCTATTCCTTCCAATTGTTCTGTCTATCCAAGAGGGCTTCTTATCTCAAGATGAGGTTCTTCCTGTGATGTGTCCTCTGGAAAAGAAATTTCAATATCAAGAAAATCTTCAGCTGGTTTTGAAGAGGAAGCTTGTTCTAGGAATTTTTATGGATTATTTGTGCCTCTATCAATTGAGGTTCCCAAGCTTCCCAGAACCTGAGCTATTTCTACCTCATATCTCTTCAAAAAAATTTATTTCAGATGCTCTAATGCCAGTTGGTTGTCTTCCTAATCATTCCTTGGCGAGGTCTGTTTTGCTTGCCTAATTTCTTGAACATTCTCCCGTGGAGACTGTTCTGTAGAATTCTAAAGTTCTTTAAGTTGTTTTGTTGTACCCTGAATTTCTTCAGTTGTTTCCTGAATTCATCTGCTTATTCTCCTTGTCTAAATGATGGTTTTAGGGACACTTCTTGCTCTCTTCCTCTTTTTCGTTAATGCCTGTGTTTGTGAGGTCTGGGCCTCTGTGATTTGGGCAGGGTCTGCCTCAGCTTTGGTTTGAGGAGATTGGATTTCTCTTTGGGCAATATTCTCCTCTACCTGTCTATCTTCAATTTCTTGTGGTGGTTCTTCATGGCATAATTCAGGTTGCTCCAGTTGTGGTGGTCTATTGGCCTCAATCATGTTATCCCAGGTCAATTGAGTTTGACTCAGTGCTTTACTTGTTATCAATTTAACTAATCTGTGGTGACTGATAACAGTAACAGGGTCCTTGGATTTTTGTGTTCTTAAAGAAACCTCATGTAATATGGCATTCAAAAAGAAAGGTAGATTAAGTACTAACCGTTGTTTTAAAGTTTCCAGTAGTTTGAGGTGGCGAGGTTGAATTACATCATATCATCCATCATAGGTGATGTACCACTGAATTATCCCTCCTAGTTCCTTCCATGGTTCTCTGAGGGTACTGGGATTAAGTCCCTTTCCCTTCTTATCCAATTCTTCCCCAGGGTCTGTGAAATTTTCCACAGCTTCCTTCAGTGTTGTGTATCTTCCTGTCCACTGAATTCCCATGGTAGGGAGGCATGTGACCTCTACTAAGATTTTTGGGGTGACTGAGATTTGTATGCCTCGCACCATAGAGATTTCTCCCTATAGATTATGAAAGAATTCAAGTGTGACATTTGTTTCATATCCTTGCAAATGGTTGAAGTACTCCATCCACCCCAGCCGGTGTAGGATGTCTCTTTCCTGCTCTATAACCTGTAGTAAATTTGGCTCCCTATGCACACCTCTACCACCCATTTTGTGAGAAAATGTGGACGACTATCGTTCCTGGTAGCAGACTTGGTTAGACAAGCTTGGAGGAAAAATTACCAAAAATAGCAAATATCATAGATAACAAATGTTTACAAATGTGGGTATTTATTACAATCATTACTATCTTTATCGAGAAGCATGCCGAGCGTCCACTCCCCTCATTAATATGAAGGTCGACCTCGATCGTCAGTGTAGGGGAAAGTAATGAGTGTAGGTATTGATGGTGAGAAGTAATTATTGTATTGTCATCGCCAATGGGGGATCAATGATTTATTTTCAAACAACATATTTTAACGGTAATCATTAAACGTTAGTCCTCTTTTGTGGAATTGAAATATACCTATACTCAAAAGAATGCTTTTAAGGATACATACACCGAATAAATTAAATATGTTCATTTAAATAATATCCCACATATCATAATGTTGTTACTTTTCCATTTCATTGAATAGCCTCATTATTGAGTGAAGGAAATCTAGAGACACGCAGAAAACTTGGTGTTTAAGGTAAACTTCCATACCACAGGCAGAGCCACTGTTGCTAGCAAACGTCCATAGACTCGACAGGGTTGCCTTTTAACCCTTATATGAGCCTGTATCCTTGATAATTATTTGAATCGTCTTTTCCAAAAATACCATTATCCTGGTTTGGTAGCCAGATAGTGATAATGCCACTAACTATATTGTAACTTAGGTGAACAAGCCGGCTTGTGATGAGACCCCTTGTCCTTTGACTAGAAAATGTCAAAGGCCATCTCCCTGGTGTGGTATCCATAGTGGGAATGTCACTTAGGTTATTATCCTATGATCGTGGTAGGTTGGCTCGTGATGAGACCCCTTATTCTTTTTGAAAATTTTTATTTTATTTTATTTTATTTTTATTTTATTTTATTTAAGTTTTTCCCGAAAAAAGACCATTATCCCAATTTGGTATCCAGATGATGATAATGCCACTCACTAGAATGTAACTTAAGTGAACAAGTCATCTCGTGATGAGACCTCTTGTCCTTTGACAAAAGAAAATGTCAAAGGCCATTGCCCTGGTGTGGTAGCCATAGTGGGAATGTCACTTAGGCTAGTATCCAATGATCATGGTAGGTTGGCTCGTGATGAGACCCCCTATTCTTTGTGGGAAAAGAAAGAAATTTTGTTGGGTTTTTTTTTTATTTAAGTGTATGAAGGGAGGCTCATCTACTCCTTAAGAGTAAGGGATGGCGTAAAGAAGTGTAAGGATTCCAAGTAAAAGTGTGTCGTAGACTCCTTATTAATTATAAAGGCGAGATATCATTTAAGTGTATTTGTATGTATAAGGGAAAAGAAATTAATTATGGTGGTTACAGGTTATGAACAAGGTTTAATATATTTCGAAGAAAGTTTTCCAAAAAAAAAAATTGATAAGGTATGGGAGATAGTCCACAAAATAATGATAGATCGTTAGAAATAATGTTGGTGAAAATTATTTGGTGAAAGTTGTACCCCAAAGGAAAGGTTTAGCATTTTATCAACAATGTAGGGAAGGAACGGAAAAATGAACAATAGGTGTGCAAAGGAACAGTGGGAACAAAAAAGGAACGACAATTGTTCGATTGAAAGGAATAGCAAGCGTGCAAAAAGGAACAATAGGCGTGCAAAAGGAACAAAAATTGTTCCATTCAAAGGAACAGCAGGCGCGCAAAAGGAACAACAATTGTTCTATTCAAAGGAACAACAAGCGTGCAAAAGGAACAACAATTGTTCTGTTTTTAACCATCTGAATAGATAATTTTTAGAAACCTGGAAATGTGTTTTTCTTGAATCCAAGGTTGATTAGTCATCAATTAAATTCATTTATGAGTTGGTTTATTTCAAAATTAAGTAGTGTATGGTTTGTTAATGTTATGAATTTCATTATAGTTTCCCAATTGCTGTTGCTAAATCTTGACACATTCATTTTTCTACGAAAGGCAGGGTTTGGGTGATGATGTGAAGCAGGAGTTTGAAATAGAAAATAGTGCTAATTGAGTTTATTACAATTATCCTCCCTAGTTCTGATTTTCTCGAATGACTGTAAAAAATAATAAAAAAACTAAATAAGATCTACAGAAAACAAAATTATATACAGTATGTACAGTGTCAATAGAATTCGACATTTATGGAGTTGGAGTGGCTAGATTACCTTCCCAACCAACCAAAATTCGAACGATAGGATCCTTACTTACTTCTTGGTAGAAAGATTCTTTTGAGGGTGGCTGACGATAGAGTCACAGCCAATGTCCATTGACCCGAAATGGAGATCCGGACCCGTCGATGTTACTTAACGTGATTGTGCCATTATCATGGACTTCATTGATTTTGTATGGTCCTAGCCATCATGTCTGTGATTTTCCTGAAAACAACTGAAATCTGGAATCGTAGAGGAGCACCCAATCACCTTTTTTAAATGATTTTTTCTTTATATGCTTGTCATGCTAGGTCGTCCTCTGTTGCTAAATAATGGTTGTGCGCTATACAATAGACAAGCGTGCTTCATCCAATTCGTTGAGTTGTTGAAGGCGATGTTTATGTGCTTTTGTAAGATCCAGTGTGATTTCCTAGGCCATCCTTAGAGTCTTGATTTCAAACTCGATTGGGAATATGGGTTCTTTTCCATAGACTGAATGATAAGGAGAGTAGCCAGTGGTATTACACCATGTTGTGTGATAAGCCCATAAGGAATTTGGGAGCTCAGAAGCCCAATTATGTCTGTTTGTTGAGACAGTCTTTGTCAGGATTGCCTCCAGGACTTTATTGGTGCTTTCCACTTTCCCATTTGCTTGTGGATGGTACGGAGAAGTAATTCTATGTTTGATATGATAATTATCCAGGGTGGTGGTGATTCTATGAGTTGTAAATTGTGACCCCCCATCAGTAATTACCTCTCTTGGTAGTCCATAGCGTATGAATAATTTAAAAATAAATTTGATCACTACTTGGTAAGGCCTCTGCCTCTACCCATTTAGTCATGTAGTTCGTTGTGACTAGAATATGGGCCTTATGATTTGACTTTGTATTGACGGGGCTAACAAAGTCTAGTGCCCATCTCTTAAATGGTTCTGCAACTACTTGTGATTTAAAAGGCATTTCATCAGTCTTACCTGGTTTTCCCATCCGTTGAAAACTATCACAGGTCTGGACATATTTCTTCGTGCCTCTGAATATTGAGGGCCAATAATATCCCATCTGCAAAATTTTGTGTCCAGTCTTGCGATCTGCAAAATGCCCACCACGGGGCTCATCATATCCAACCTTTAGTATGTCATAGACTTCATCATCTCGTATGCATCTATGGATCTGGAGATCAGATCCTGTATGAAAGAGATATCTGATGATCAAGGCGAATCGTACACTACGTTGTACAATCAATTTTGTTTCCCTAGATGAAATATTTGCTGGTAATCTTCCCACTGCCAGGTAATTTTCCACATCAGTGTACCAAGGTGGCTTTGTAGTAATGGAAAATAGATTCTCGTTTGGAAAACGATCTTCAACTATTAAGGATTTGTTTGTTTTGGGTATGCGGGATAGGAAGTCTGCGACAAGATTTTCTCTCTAAGGTCGATATTTGATGGTGATATCAAATTCCTACAATAGCAACAACCATCGAGTGACCCATCCATTAGTAATTGGTTTATTAGCTAGATATCTGATAGCAGAATGATCAGTATACAGAACGACCGGATAGCCTGTTATATAATGACAAAATTTATTGATGGCATGTATAACAACCAAAAAATCTTTCTCTATTACTGTATAATTAAGTTTAGTTGGATTAATATTCTTGCTAATAAAATAAATGGCGTAGGGTTTCTTGTCCTCCTCTTGTCCAAGGACAGTGCCTATGGCAATATCTGATGCATCGGTGGAGATGTGAAATGGTATTTTCCAATTTGGCCCCCTTAACACCGATGTTGTCAAGATCAACTTATTGATTCCTGAAAATGCCACATCACACTTGTCAGACCACTGAAATTCTACATTACCAGTCAAAGCATGTAAAGGTGCAATAGTTCTTGCAAAATTTTCCATAAATCTACGATAGTATCCTGAAGCGCCAAGGAAACTACGTACCTCAGTTTGTGTGTGTGTTGTAGGTAGATTAAGGATTACCTCTATTTTTGCTAGATCTACCCTAATTCCATCTGCAGAGATATAATTCCCTAGTACCACACATTTTCTCATCATCATGTGAAACTTTTTGTGTCTTAAACATAACCTAGTCACAATGCACCGCTCTAGTATTTTCTCCAGGTTATTTAGTGCTTGATCGAAGTCATCACCATAAGGAGTGAAATCATCCATATAGACTTCAAGTCCTTCGCTGATCAAATCGTTGAATATGCTCCGAATGTCCCTTTCAAAAGTGGATGGAGCGTTACAAAGTCCAAAGGGTAATACTTTGTATGGAAAAGTGCCCCAGGGACATGTGAATGTAGTTTTATCTTGATCTTCTAGGGCAATCTAAATCTGATTGTACCCACTAAAACTATCTAGGAAAGAAAAGAATTTCTTTCCTGCCAAAGTGTCCACGACCTGATCAATGAAAGGCAAAGGGAAGTGGTCTTTTTGAGTGGCTTTGTTAAGTTCCCTGTAGTCAACACAGATTCGCCATTTCCCATTTTTCTTTGGGACAATCACTAATGGGGAAACCCACCGACTATATGAGATGGGATATATAAAATCTACGTCCAACAGCTTTTGTAATTCTTCTTTAATGATATCCCCGAGGTGAGGATTCAATATTCTCTGTGGCTGTCGGATAGGTCGGGCATCTTTTTCAACATAAATGTGGTGTGTGCAGAGTTGTGGATCAATACCTTTCATATCAAAATATTCCCATGCAAAATCTTGTTGGTATTTGGAGAGGAATTGAGTTAGCTTTTGTTGTTGTTGTCCATCTAAATTGGCATTGATGTTTAAAGACCTCCTTGGTGCAATCTCGACAGGTTTGTTGTTATGAATGACTGTAGTTGGAATTTGTTGTTCCATTAAATCTTCCAGCAAGTCTCCCTATGCTTCACAGTCTAGAACAACTTGGAGCATCTGACAGGTTGGGTTGCTCATGGTGGCTAGACTAATGATAATCCCACTGATTACATCATCCTCTAGCTAGTTTTTAAGTCTAAGGGATTCTTCCTATGTAAGAGGGGATCGTAAATCCCTCTCTGGGTATCGTGGTGGTGGAAATTGTGGGTATACAAAAGTTGGACTTGGTTTAGCAGGAGGATATAAAATGAGGTTCTTTGTGATACCCCCTCTAATGATTATCATATTACCCGCTCGACATCCTATGTATGCATCTACTGTTGCAAGCCATGGCCTGACCAGTATCAATGGATGCCCTTCAAGTCCACTTCTTGGGTTGATGATGAGGAAGTGCACTGGATATTCCCAAGAGTCGACAACTATGGCTATATCATGTAATGTGCCAACTAGTCGAACTACCGATCGATCTGCCAACTATAGCATTATTGTGGTGGGTTTGAAGGAGTTAAAACCCAGCGTATTGCAGATTTCCATAGTCAGGATGTTGATGGTTGCTCCCAAATCAACTAGTGTATTGGGAAAAGAACAACGTTGGATCTGAACTGTCACTATGGGATTCCCCGGATCTACATATTTGACCGGTTCTTGTCTACCTAAAATTAGATTAGACAAGGTTCCTACGATGCAGACTGTTGATGATGGATTTTTAATTTTTCTGACGAGCTTTCTCCCACATAGCTCCTTGATCGTTTTTGCATAGATTGGGATGTCCTGAAGAGCTTGCAGGAGTGGAATCTTGATTTCCCCTACAATATCGAAGTTGGGATATACGGTCGGTTTTGCTATCATCAATATTTTGGGGAACGGAGGGGAGGGTGTTGCATCCTTATCAGGATCTTGCGATTCAACTGTGTTTCCCCCCTTCTTGATTTATTTCACTCTCCTACTCTTGAAAAATGTTATTTTCTTCAGGAGAGATTATTTGTCCTGATCTCAATCGTAGTTTGTTGCACCCTACCGAGCTGGTCTCTCGTTCCCCATTCTCCATAATTTGGATGAGTTGATCCAGTCTGTTATTTGGATTTGGGTGAGGTTGGGCTGGTAGTTGAGGGTGCAATTGTGATTGTGGATTTTGGGGAAATTGGAGTGGTGCTTGTAGCGTAGGCTGAGTTTGAGGGGCCATCCCCATGGGTTGGTTGTTTATCCTCATGGGGCGCTGTCAATTCTGATTCCAATTTGGGTTTTGGGTAGTCATGTTGGGCCACTATGAAGGGTATATGTTGTTGTTTTAGTTTTTCCAGGATGAGGTGGGATATTGTGAGTTAGGCCAAGTGGAAATTGCAGTTGGCTGATTCTGCCAAGTAGGATTTGTAGCAGTCTGGTTTTTCCAAGTGGGATTTGTAGGTGGGTATTGTTGGGGCTGCTAGTTCTGATTAGTAAATGGTTGACCCTGACATGTGCTACCAGGAGCTTGCTACTAATTATACTGTCTAGAGAAGAAAGAGGAAGGGTCCTGCAGTGTATTTGGAGGTCGATTATGCCATTGACAACACTGAACCATCAGATATAATGGCTCTGTTTCTTCTTCTACCTGTCTAAAGATGGATTTCATTCTAGAAAGTGGTGGGCATTATTTTGTGTCATGATCCTTGGCACAGATAGTGCAAACCCGGACCACGTCCAAAGGGAAATCCATTGGACCATGTTTTCTTCTGCACCTATGGAAAAGTATGGCCAACATTTGTTCTTCTTCTGTTTTTTTTTGTTTGGCCTGCAATACATCCAATTGTGTAGTCAGAGTGCTCAAAATATCTGTTTTGAAGTTTTCTAAGAGATTACCAAATTCATCTCACGTAACACCCCCATTGGTAATATTGTTATTTCTGGTGAGGGGGATACGCATCCCTTATCTGGTCCGTGAGATTCCTCTTGAGCACCTGATGCATAATAGGACGATGTCATCATAATTTTCTTGATAAATTTCACCCTTACCCATTAAATTCAACATTTCTACGCATTCATATTCCATACCCTTAATCAGGGTTGCCTTAAGTACTTCACCTGGTAATGTGCCATAGGGTGATCTTTGTAAATTATATTGAAATATCTTGACATATTCTTCTAAGGATTCATTTCTTTTGCAATCATTTGAAATATTTCATCTTTTAAGTCTCTAGTTCTACAATAATCCTGATATTTTGTCAAGAAGGTCTGTTTCATCCCATCCCATGAGTTTAAAGTTCCTCCCCCTAATCCCATGAACCAGCGTAGAGCTGCTCCTTTCAAAGTGGAGGGGAACAATTTTAATTTTTGGGGTTCACAGGTGTAATCATACCCTTTACATAAGATATCAAATTAAAATAAGAATGCGTCTGGGTCTTCTAAGATTAATCCATGAAAGGTTGGCAGGTTTTGTAGGGGAATTGCCTTCATGGGGGCATTGGCAATTGGATCAACTATCAGATATTCCAAAGTGGAAGTCTGGGGATGCTGTGGATTTGGTTATGCCATTTGATCGAAAATATGTCAGAAATATTCGGGGATTTCTTGATCCAGATATTTTATTTGAATTGGTTGGTTATCCGATCCCTTAGTGGATTTGATTTCACTCCCTCTATCTGGGATTTCGGGTATGCCTTCTTCTTTCACAGGAGATTCAGGATCGAGTGATGGGTCTGTCTTAGCTATCCCACTAGTTTCTCCTTCTCCTTCCTCCAGGTAACAAGAGTTTCCCTCTTCTAAAGGGTTGAGGGGTGGAATATCTATGATCTGAAAGATTTGTTCAATCCCTTCAGTTTTGCTATGAATCTCAGTGTGGGCTGCAGTTCGTGAAACTACCACCTGAGGGATTCGGGTAGATCCTTTTCTAGGTCTAACCAAAGCTTGACATTCTGCCTTTCGGATGATTTCGTCTATGAAAGTGCTTCTTTCGAGGAGCACCAAGCCTTGGGCTTTGGTAATTTTTGGTGGGGGTTTTGGTTTTTCAAGATCTTTCTTCTTAGTCATACACACTTCACACAAAAAAAGAAAATCAAGAAAGAAAAACACCTATGCAACCTCTTACTGCATCAGCTGGAGGTAGGTGTTGGCATAAGCATCTTACTTATTGCCTGTGTAGGTTCTTACCTTCCGTCTTCAATACCTCATCCTCCAAAGGCACAATCTATGATACCTTTGACATTCTTCCCTAGCAACGACTCCAAAATGTTGGGCTCTAAAGATGTCTAAAAACAACCTTAGTTTAACATTAATTTATCAACACGAGGATTCGTCTTTTATCTCAAAGAATATCGGCAAAGTCTATGCAGATAGCTCGTAGAGGCTAAAATCGTGTAATGAAAGAAAATCTAAGTTTATCAACAATCAAGTTCCTCAAACATTCATTAAAGATTCTAAGAATTGAAATCTAAAGTTGTGCAATGGAAAGGAAATAATTAATCTATTGAATTCATTTTAAGAGCAGTAATTGAATCTAAATAAAGACTTACAGAAATGACTATTATTATGAATCCAATTGCTGGAAAGAAAAAGTCGAATTACTCTATCTGTTATCATCCTATAAGTTATAGGATCAACTGGTGACTGGGATATTATCTGTTTTTAGTGTTTTTGTTGACAAATGATTTTTCATTCTACAAATAATTTGAAAAAGAAATAAAAAGAAAGAAAAATAAAAATAAAAAAAGGAAAAAGAAAAAAAAAGAAAAGAAAGAAAAGAGGGCATAAAAGATTTCAATAAAAAATCCCCATGCAATAATAATAACTTGGTCCATACCTTTCAAGCATGGCCAATTCTTTTTTAAATTTGATGTTGATAGGATAGTGAATGAATTTGGCTAAACATTTTAATCTTAGCCAAAGTGTCTAGGTTAGATTAGTGAATAAATCTGGCCAGACTATCTAATCCGGGTCAGATAGCCCCAGGGTAGAGTAAATTCTTAACCCAACAGTCTAATATGGGTTAACTGTCATAGGAACTAGGTTAGAATATAGGTTAGATTGCTTTGTTTCTTCATTTCAATAAGAACCAGCTTGATGTAAGTGTTGCACCATGTTTTCAGATGCTTAAAAAGATCGTTTGCCTAACCCCTTGGTGGTGTCTACTAAAAAAGCCCTGGAAAAACCCATAAAATTCATTTATCCTAAGTTTTCCCTGGTGCATGTGTTTGTTCACGCCCTCACTTATACTCCCTGCACATATCAAAGGTCCTGATCATGGCACCCAGATATATGGTGAACAGAGCATTCNGGGGGGGGTCCGGAATCGATGATAAGACTCACACTCATCTGGACGGCTCAAGATCAAGTGCTCAAATCAATGGTCAATATTGGATTCTAGACCCCCCTGTCTGTTCTACTTTTAATGGAGGGGGAGGGGGGTCCAAAATGAGTAATAAAAGGCACGCTAAGATCTGTGGCAAGGAAACAAGCGCTCAGATCAATGGCTCAAAATGGATTTCGAACCCCCCCGGATGATCTGATTTTAACTTGGGGGGGGGGGAATGGTATCTTGCCTCTGGCGGGCCCTCTTAGTACGTGGCATCATTTTAATGGCCCCGAGTTCTATCACTGCCTACTGTCTGACTTACCTTCATCACCACTGGATGTCACCTTCCACTTTTCCCGAGTTAATCATGTCCCATAACTGCTGCCAGTCCTTCCCCCCCATTCGTTCATGGCAAGCCCCTTACTATGACTTTTACCTCCAATCGATAGCCGCCATGTCACCCATCCATATCCCTTAGTCACAGTCACCCACCATCTCACCCTCAAAGTGATCCGTTGGCCATTTATTACTGGATAACCTATCCGTTATCCAGCTGACCTGTCTCCCGCGCCAAATCGACCCCATTTTAAATAAAAATACCATTATTCCCCTTACTTTCGCTATTCACCCATCGCACCAGAGAAATTCACCACTTACACCTCCATTACAGTCTGTTGCCTTCATCCACAGTCATTTTCCCCACTAACGTTGTGTTTTATTGTAGGTATTGTTGCAGAAATGGCGCCAAAATCCAAACAAGCAGAAGGAGAGGAGAATATGTTTCTCCCGCCTCCTGTCAACCTGGACAGGATCCCACTGGTCAACAAAGACTGATTAATCATAGATACCAAATTTGATTTTGATTTCTGAGACCTCCATTCGTGGCTCAGGGAAGTTTTCCTGGACCAGAGCGATGAAATTGGACTTTGGGAGTCCAATTTACCTCTCTACCTCTTCCCTCAAATCCACCATTTTCCTGAGTTCTCTCTCAAGTGTCAAGCTCACTATATTTCTGAACAAAGAGCCATCATCTCCTCATCTGGAGAGATCCCGTTCCTTGTCACGCCCGAGTCCATAGACCAGATGATGCAAATTCCCCGAGCCGACTCATCATCTCCCTTCAGCCTAGAAATCCTTACAAAGTTGTACCAGAAAATGACTTTTCCTCAAAGAGCTCAAATCTTCAAGCTTTTCCTTCCCACATCTGCTCAATTCCCCTCCACAAATCTTCCGTATCCATCCTCCATGTTCTTGACTAAAGGGAACCAGTTCATCTCATCCCTTTGCGCTCTGTTGGGATACTATTCTGATTAGTGGGTAGATGAGCCCATTCTGGGTTTTCTATCCATTTTCTCCACTGATGAAAATCCCACCACCCAGTTTGATTTCAGCACATTCTTGGTGGACAATATTCACGAACAGTTCATGAATTTTGGCACGGAAGGAATGTTCAGATATTCATCGATACTAGCCTACTTGTTCGTCTTCTTCTAGGTGGATAAATTTAGCTTTTCCATGCAGAAGATGGATGAAGATGGTAAACCTCAGGCAGTCACAGCATGGACTTCCTTGCTCAAGCACAACTCCACAGAGTACAGTTTCAAGGGGTTCATCGACCAATTCTACCACCCGGTGGTGAGCATGCTAGGTGGCAGGCCCGATCCTCGAATAAACGATGAAGTCCAGAGAATCCTACATCTCTTAGACAATACAAAGACAGGGGATTGGTACCTGTATCAAGATTACACCGAGATCCGAGTATACGGGTGCGAGTTGGCACCGTATAAGCTACCTAAGTATCTACCTTTCAGAATCTTTTCTCTAGAATATATAAGGAAGATTATTAATTCTGACGATATCCATTTTGTGTCGTTGAAGAAAAAGAAACAGCTAAGAATCAAGGGGGAGATTGGCTCCTTCATCTGCAACAACTGTGGCGCTGGCGAGGAAGTAGACAAAATGCTGCGAGAAATGAAGTTCTTCATGAGCTTCCCATGGCATTATGATCCTTTTGGTATCATCTCCGAAATGAGGGTGAAGAACAAGAACATCCCCTATGTTCATGAGTCCAAGCCTGAAGTGGAAAAATTTGCAAATCAGACAGCCTGGGAGCCCAAAACATTGGTCAAAGTGGAACAACAGGTTCCCCCAACCATTGTGCCACCAACAACCATGCCATAGGTCACAAAAGAGAAGAGGCTGAGGTAGGATTTATCTCCGCCTGTCACCGAGGTATCTTTCGAGGAATTCTAGCTGCATACTAAGAGGCCTAAGACTTCCTCAGTCCCTGGCTTGACCGGGGAAAAAGAAGCCTCGCTTACCACAGTGACCAAGTATGTTATTCCACTATTCAGTTCAAGCCTCCATAAGGACATCACCCCAGCATTGCCGAAGAAATCCACAGACTCCCCATTGAACACTCAACCAGGCAAGACTGGGCCCAAGCTGAGCATTTTCAAGAAGTACGAGTTGATCAAGAAAAGGAACCAGACCCTTACCAGTAGTACTTGCCCTCAATTCTGGAAGCAGACGTCGACAACGCAGCATAGGTTTCTATCTGCATTTGACACAGAAAAGGGCAGAATGCACATGGCCTTCCTCTAGGCACAGGTACCAGACCCCAAGGTGATAACTGACTACAAGAGGGCCACCTTCGAATTCCAGATGAAGGGAATGCATCCAGCCGACCAGATGGATCTGCACAAGCAGACAGGGGAGATGGTTTTCTACATGTTGGCACATGCATCCACTTCTGCGTCCATATTGCAGGTGTCCCTGAACAATTTTCAAACACAGTTGAAGCTAGAGAAGATTTCGTCCTTCACAAAGGACAATAGGATCAAGACTTTGGAGGAGTTGGTCCTTAAGATCAGTTATGATCCTTCAAACATGAAAGCAGTTGAGGAAATTATAAAAAAGAAGAATTTTGACATAGCATCCTTGAGGAAGAAACTGAAGCTTTCGCCCACAGAGGATTCACAGGCGAAGGAGATAACAAAGAAAGGAGAGAAAGATGAAATGCTAAAGCTGCTCATGGAGCAGAATGCACAACTTAAAGAAATGGAAGCAGAGATGGAGAAACTATTAAAAGAGAAAGAGATACTAATGCCAATGGAAGTCATTCCATTGAGTGCTATTCCAATTGCCGGAGTGAGCACAACATCAGTGACAGAAGTCCCATCCACAACTCCATTGACATCCCAAGAGAAAACAGGCGACCTGGCTAAGTCCATGGAAAAGATGAACCTGCAGGAAACAGAGATCAGCAGGCTAAAAAAGGAGATTGAGAACCTGCAGGAACTCAAATCTTCCTTCCAGAATAGCCTATCCAAGGAAAAGTAGGTTACAGAGCAGCTCAAGCAGGAGCTACAACAACTCTAGAAACAAACAGTGGCAGGAAAGACATTGGTCGAGGTTCAAGAGAGTGTATGGAAAGACATCACTAAGTCCATGAATGAGATATGGCCCATGATCTAGATCATGTTTGAGAAGAATGAGTTGATCCAGAGGAGAAAATAGGCCATTGAGAAGATCAGAGTAGAATTGGGAGACAGGCCAACACAGGCAAACGAGATCATCAAGTTCCTCAATTCTAAGACCAGGGAAGAGCTAGAAGAGCTGAAGATTGAAGACAGAACAAAGACCATCCTTGAGGTCAAAAGAGTTTTCACCAAGAGAGGACTAATGCTTCAGTTGGAAGAGAAGGTTCAGGCCATGGACCAGGGGGTGCAAAGGTTCTTCAGTAAGATCGAGGCTCTTCAGAAGAAAGGTCTACCTGGTCTGAAGGTTATTAACGATAAACTAATGACACTCCCAGATTACAAGAAGAGATTGGCTGATGTGTCTAAGGACAGTTCAAAGTTTGCAGGGATTCAAAGGAGCATCACCGACAAGGAATTTCTGGATGCCCTTCAGTGGGACATCATAATCCAACATGAGATTCGATACATCTTCCTCACCAAGCCCACATTCACCAAGTACATAGAGATGGACGAAGTGTATCGAAGGCTGCTCAAAGTCAACGTGCCCAGTCATCTTAGATGGGAGGAACTCTGTGATCTAATCAATTAGAAGATGAGTTGTCCAGATCCAGTCAGTTGTCCAGTCAGATGAAGTCATGCAGAGGCTTCATCAACAGCCCACCCAGAAATCAGCGTGCAGTTACACCATGTCATCAAGCAGTTCCTAGATTTAGGAAATTTGTTAAATTAGTTAGGATAAAAATAGATTTAGCATGTCCTGGTCATTTGTGACAGGAACGTTTGTAATTTGAGTTATAAATACTTCATCTTTCGAAGTATTGAGGGTTGTTGATCTTCACACCCTGACACTATCAGACTGTAATCTTTTTGAAGAGATCTTCCATTAATAAAAAGGAGGCACTTTTACAGGATTCTTGCGTGTATTCATTGGTGATGTTTTTCTCTCTAAGTTGAATGTTATTCTTGCTTTGTGATCATCTTGTTTTCTAATTCTAATCTTTAAGAGTAACGAATGTTGCAGGATTTATCTCGTATACCCTGTTTCTGACTCAAAAGATTTTAGTGTTTTTTCTTCTGGTGTTTTCAATAAAGGAATTCTTAGTTGCTTCTTTGTTGAAATTATCCTTCTCATCTTTTCTACTAATCATCATTTAAGCTACTAAAAGATCCATTGATTATATTATCTCACCCTGTGAAAGTTTTCCCTTTGCATTTCTGGTTTGTATTTCATATTTTATTAAACAAAGACCCCATAGCCCAATGGATGTGTAGACTGTCTCAACCAATTCAAAAAACACTTTGACAACAAAACCGACCTATTTCTTTACCTAGCCTAGTATCTAAAATTGGAAACATAGCTAAATCATATAGAGAGATCCCTCTCTGAAGTTGAAAGGGCTAGATCCCAGCTTCAAAAGTGGTTGGATAAAGTTACCTTTGTAGATTTTTTTTGTTTTCAACCTCTAGGAAATTTACCAAGTGCTAACATAGTGGCGACTCTGCTGGGGACGAACATATAAATTTATAATTTCACGTTTTCTTCCCCCCTAACAGAATATTTTTTTCCTGGAATATTGCAAATTTGAGAAGAAAGTAATGTTTATAGGTTGATCAAACTTTGTACATATTATTTTCGAACACACAAAACTAAAAATCATATATATATAAAAAATCAAAAATAAATATGGCTCCTAAGAAAGTTTATACTCAATCTCATCCAGACCCAGAACAGTTACTCAGGAAAAAGACCATAGCTGAAAGCTCAGTGAGTCATATTCCCTTGCATAAGTCCTTTTCTTTTTCAAGGCAACCCATTACCTTTCAAAACCCTGACCTTGACCCCTTTTCACAAAAAATCCTGGTTAGAACACGGTCCGATAGTTTTGTCACTGGAATCATTTTCGACCCAACCATTTTACAACCCCGAACCCCTGAAGTTTTGTCTCCCATTGCGAAACCGCAAATCACTTCCTCCGTGCTATCCAGTCCCTCCTCGTCCTTGTCTTCAATCGCTACCTCGCAGATCATCTAGGTTATCATCCCACCTCCTCCACCCATCATGGTAGCTCGATATGCTCTCTTGGTGTTGGATGTGCCTCTACATGCCATGCCCCAAGACTATCAAACAAGACTTCCAAATTTCGATGCAACCGGACCTTTGAGTGCACAATAGCACGTAGATAAAATGAATGATTATTATGATTTGCATGAAGTAGATGAAGCTGACGTTCAAATGAGATTGTTTACCCAAAGTTTGACAGGTGACGCTAAAAAATGGTACAAAGGGTTGTGTGCCGCTTCAATCCTTGACCTTACCACATTCCAAAGGAGTTTTCTTGACATATGGGAGGTAAGAAAAACCCTCTGCAAATTTTGTCAGAATACGAAAATATTAGAAGGAATCAAGGTGAGATAGTACAAGATTACTCCACCCGTTTCAATAACCTGTACAATGCCATTCCAACCGAAATCAAACCTCCACAGGGTTCAGCCTTGATAAAGTTCCCTGATGGTTTTGACGCTGACATGTCATACCAACTAAGGGAAAGAAATTCCACCACCCTGGAAGACATGTAGAAAAGTGTTATAAGTGTGGAGGCCAATTTGTTGGCAAAAAGGGCACGTCAGAGGTCAGAGAGGAGAGTCACAATTAAAGAAGAACCTTCCACGTTGACCTCAGATTCCAAATTGGATTATTTGGCTAGAGAAATGGAAAGAATGATGGAAAGACTTACTGTGTCAGACAGAAATTCTCTGAGAGAAAATCTACTAGCTCCTCAGGTTCGGGACCCTAACTTTAGGAGAAACCCTCCTCAAATCAGACAGAGATATCCTAGGGATCAAAGAGAGCAAAGGGGTCCAGATCAGCAGATCAAACCTCCCCTGCAAGAAAATTATGCTGATGAAGGAGAGTAAGTAATCGAAGAACTGGAGGATACTCACATAAATCTCATGGGCATTCACAATAGCGAAGCTATTTTCCTTACCCAAGAAGAGCAAGAACTTTTTCTTCTCAATCAATCAAAAGTAAGTGAAGAAGTTGAATATGGAGAACAACAGGCATTCAAAAATGCCATTTTGGAGGTACACCGGCAGTATAATCTGCGGAGTAAAAAGACAGAAGGGAGTTCCCCAAAAAAGATGACTGAAACGAAGAAGGTAATCGAAATCAAGGAGACCACTGAGCCATCTGCCAAGAAGATGCCTGAAAAGAGCACTACAGAACTTCCCGCGAAGAAAAACCTTACTATTCTGAAAAGATCGTCACAGTCTGAGGTTTCACCTGTTAATCCACCAAGTATTTCTGGCCAGAAGAGCGTGGTGGACAAACCAGAATTGATGCGCCAAGGCAGAGCTCCTACACCCTTTATCCTTGAGGGGGAATTAGCCAAAGTAAAAATTCCATCCCACTTTCAGAGTTTATGAACAAAGACGTTTATCGTTCACAGGTGATTAAATCACTGACCATTGAACCTGACATAGGCACGAAGGCTTTAACTATTGGATCAACAAATCATTCAGACACTGTGAACCTTATTGATGATCAACCCGAACTTTTGTTCGGACCTGAAGTAGATGGGCGAGAGGATATTAGTGATGTTGCTCCTTTTTACATCAATCTAAACATACATGACCTGATCTTGCATAACGCTATGCTAGATTCAAGTGCTTCCCACAATCTGATGCCTAAAGCAGTAATGGAGAAACTAGGACTGGAGGTCACCAGACCTTACAAGGATTTACACTCATTTGATTCCAGTAAAGTTAGATGTATTGGCCTCATCAAAGACCTGTGCATCACCTTGGTTCAGATTCCTACAAAGAGCATGGTAATGGATGTGGTAGTTGCAGACATCCCTCCAAAGTATGGAATGCTGCTCTCTCGGTCTTGGGGGGCTAAGCTGAGAGGTACCCTGCAGCTAGATATGTCTTATGCCACTATCCTAGTTTTCGGGCAACAAAGAAGGCTTTACAGAGAAATGTTGATGAAATACATGGTCAGTAGCCAAGAAAAACCACACAACTATCCCCTCTACTCTGCGCATTCTGACTTGGATTCTTTTATCTTGTACAACGATGGTGACACGAGAGAGAAAGACACTCAGCTGGCAGAAGATACATCTAGTCAGGATAAAGGCCAAGAAATCATTGAGGTAGCAAGGATGAATAACGTGATAACTGAAGAGTTACCCGCAGATTTCTGGAGCATGGATTTTGATGGGGCATTAAGCAAAGAAGGAGCTGGAGCAGGAGTCTGGCTACATAATCACATAAACAAGTATTCAGAAAACCATTCTTACAAATTAAATTTCCAATGCACTAACAATGTTGTCGAGTATGAAGCCTTGATGCTCGGTTTGAAGCTTTTGAAAAGAGTTGGTGCTAAACAGATTATGGTAAGAGGTGATTCTGAGTTGATAATAAAGAAGATCAAAGGTGAGTACACTGTGAAACACCCATGTCTTAGAGCTTATAGGAATGTTGTTCTAGATGCCCTTAGATGTTTCACTGAACTTGACTTGCAGGTAATGCCAAGGGGACAAAACATTCTGGAAGACAGATTGGCTACGTCAGCAGCAACCTGTAAGATTCCTTTCCTCTCAACTTGCTCATACACTGTTGAGGTGAAATGCAGACCAACCGTTCCTGACAATATCAGGTACTGGCAAGTGTTTGGTAATGATGATCAAATCGAAGACTTTCTGCAATGTAAAAACGATTTTGAATGTACAAATATAGATTTAGAGAACGAAGATGAGAATGTAAATAGATCAGATTTTAAAATTGATACTGTAAATATCATAGATTTAGGAGAATTAGGCGATGACGAAATGGATGCCGATGTTTTACATTTGAAAAGCAACGTTTTGCCAAGGGGTCTAGTTCCTTTAGAGGACTTGCTTGATTTTAACAACATAGCCAAAAAACCCAAAATTGAAGCACATGGACAAGAAGTAGAAGACTGTAATATAGGGACTGAAGAGAAACCCAGGATAGTCAAATTGTCTAAATCATTACCCCCTGAGCAAAAACTCAAATACATTGAGCTGTTCAAAGAATATTCGGATGTCTTTGCCTAGGGTTATGAGGATTTGAAAGCTTATGATACCAGCATCATACAACACAGGATTCCAATAAAGGAAGGCCAAAAACTGTTCAGATAGAAATTTGGGAGGATAAATCCCAAGTTGCTCCCTCTGATAGAAAAGGAAATCAAAAAAAAGTACGATGCCAAAATCATAGTCCCGTTGCATTTTTCCAAATGGGTCTCTAATTTGGTCCCTACATGTAAGAAATCTGGGGAAATCAGACTCTGCATAGATTTCTGAAATCTGAATAAAGTCTCCCTAAAGGATAATTACCCCTTGCTGAAAATGGACCACATCCTGCAAAAGGTGGTCGGATCCAGTGGAATTTCTTTACTGGACGGTTTCTCGGGTTACAATCAGTTCCTAGTTCACCCGGATGACCAAGACAAAACCGCTTTCACCACACTATGGGGCACTTTCATGTATGTGAAAATGCCTTTTGGTCTAATGAACGCAGGAGCCACATTCCAAAGAGCGATGGATATCGCCTTTATGGAAGAATCGGGTAAGTTTATTGTCGTCTATTTAGATGATGTAACTGTGTTTTCCCGATATGATGACGAGCACCTGCGACACCTTAGACGAGTCTTCGAGAAATGTAGAAGTTTTGGGATTTCTTTAAATCCTAAGAAAATCCTTTTCAGGCTGGAGGAAGGAAAACTGCTAGGACACATCATCTCCAAGGATGGAATCAAAATAGACCCCAACAGAATCGAGGCCATACAAAAATTGGAACACCCCAAAAACCTTAAAGAACTACAGTCTTTTATCAGGAGAATAAACTTTCTACGAAGATTCATTCCCAATCTAGCAGAGCTCCTCAGAAACATTACAAATATTCTTAAAAAGGATGTAAAAATAAAGTGGGACTCCGAGTCCAAACAGTCTTTCGAACAAGTCAAACGAGCACTCACAGAAGCCCCCGTTTTGATCAGTCCTGATTTTACTAAGGATTTCTATCCTTTTTCTTTCTCTTCTGAACATACTATAGGAGCGGTGTTACTACAAAAGAACAGTGAAGGGTATGAACAACCCATAACTTTCTTTAGTAAAGCGTTAAGAGATGTTGCTCTGAATTACAAGATAATGGAGAAACAAGCTTTTGCCTTGGTGAAAGCTATAAAAGATTTTAGGGTCTACATTCTCCACTCCCACACCATAGCTTATGTTCTGAATGCGGTAGTAAAAGACATCTTGACCCAGGACAATCCGGATGGAAGAAGAGGGAAATGGATTGCGGTCATTTTAGAATACGACATAGAGATTAAGTCTACGAAATTAATCAAAGGTCAAGGCCTTGCTAAATTAATGGTTGAATCTAAATTTCATGCTATTGACATTAATTTTTTAGCTACATTAGATGAGAAGGGAAAGATGGTGACTCCAAGCATAAGAGAGGTATTCCTCAACTCTCCATGGTACGTAGACCTTATATTCATTTTACAAAATTTACAAGCTCCCCCTGGTTTGACTAAGACTAAAGCTAGATTTTTAAAGTTGAAAGCCTTAAAATTCTGTATTCTAGAAGGCAATTTGTATTGGAAAGATCCTGGAGGCATTCTGTTAAATTGTTTATTGAAAGATGAAGCTGATAAAGTGCTACAAGAATTTCATGCAGGAGAATGTGGTGGCCATTTGAACTGGAAGGTCACAGCCAACAAAATCCTCAGGGCTGGTTTCTATTGGCCCACCCTATTCACCGATGTGCATCATAAAGTGACTGCATGTCATCAATGTCAGTTGTTTGAAGGAAAAAGGGAACTCCTCCCTCTCCCCCTGAAATCAATCTCAGTTGAAGCCCCTTTCTAGCAATGGGGACTGGACTTCATTGGAGAAATACACCCCCATTCTTCAGGTCAACACAGGTGGATTCTCATTGCCACCGATTATTTTACCAAATGGATCAAAGCAGTACCAAGCAAGCAAGCCACTGACTCTGTTATTTTCAAATTCCTTGAAAATAATATCTTGTCTCACTTTGGATGTCCTAGAAAGATTATAACTGATAATGCAGCTGCTTTTTGGTCGAAGAAACTCATAGATTTCTGCAACCAGTACCACATTGGTTTGGGGCATTCCACATCCTACTACCCTCAGGGGAATGGGATGGCGGAATCTTCAAAAGAAACCTTGGTAAATATCATCAAGAAAACATTGCAAGAAAACAAGAAATCATGGCACAACAAGTTGGTGTTCGCGTTATGGGCTGACAGACTGACCACCAAACGATCAATCGATATGTCACCATACTAGCTGGTCTATGGCACAGAGGCAGTTTTCCCCACTTCTTTAGGATTCCCTATCAAGAAGTTGCTTCAAGATGTACAAGCCGAGGCAAATGACTCACAGAGAAGGATCAACCAAATGATCTAGTTACAACAATCTAGAGAAGAAGTTTTCAACAAGACTCAGGTAATCCAAGAAAACATCAAGAATATTTTTGACAAAAGAACCAAGGAAGGTGATTTTGAGCTAGGAGATTTGGTGCTAAGATGGGACACCAGAAATGAATACAAGGGAAAGCATGGAAAATTTGACAGTCTTTGGAGAGGACCATACATGATCCAAGCTTTCAGGGGAAACAATGCTTTCTTGTTAAACAATGCTGATGGGACAGATCTGCCAGGAGGACTTGTAAATGGCAGAATGATGAAACATTATGTGCCACCTCAGTAGAGACTCAATTTTTTCACTCTCCATTGTACATACCATTCTTATTTTTACTTCCTGCCTGCATTTTATGAGTGAGGAACATTATTCAGTTGGTTGAAGCCCGAAGAGAAGGCCCTAAGCTGTTCACCACTATTTTTCCAATTTTTGAGAATAAAACCAACGAAGGCTACTAGGCAGAAATTTTTAGAATGACAGGAACCAGGATTCTTGGCACTTCACAGGGCAAGTACCATCCCCAGGTGGAGCCGTTGTTATCATCCTATAAGTTATAGGATCAACTGGTGACTGGGATATTATCTGTTTTTAGTGTTTTTGTTGACAAATGATTTTTCATTCTGCAAATAATTTGAAAAAAAAAAAAAAAGAGGGCATAAAAGAATTTCAATAAAAAATCCCCATGCAATAATAATAACTTGGTCCATACCTTTCAAGCATGGCCAAGTTCTTTTTAAATTTGATGTTGATAGGATAGTAAATGAATTTGGCTAAACAGTTTAATCTTAGCCAAAGTGTCTAGGTTAGATTAGTGAATAAATCTGGCCAGGTTGTCTAATCCTGGTCAGATAGCCCTAGGGTGGAGTAAATTCTTAACCCAACAGTCTAATCTGGGTTAACTATCATAGGAACTAGGTTAGAATATAGGTTATATTGCTTTGTTGCTTCATTTCAATAAGAACCAACTTTATGTAAGTGTTGCACCATGTTTTTAGATGCTTAAAAAGATCGTTTGCCTAACCCCTTGGTGGTGTCTACTGGAAAAGCCTTGGAAAAACCCATAAAATTCATTTATCCTAAGTTTTCCTTGGCGCATATGTTTGTTCGCGCCCTCACTTATACTCCCTGGACATATCAAAGGTCCTAATCGTGGCGCCCAGATCTACGGCAGACAGAGCATTCTAGACCCCCCCCCCCAAACCGTTCTGCTTTTAACTGGGGACGGGGGGGGTCCAGAATCGATGATAAGACTCACA
>JASDQU010101287.1:107031-125855 GCA_032191745.1 Picea mariana
AGGCGCGCTAAGATCTGTGGCCAGGAAACAAGCACTTAGATCTATGGCTCAAAATGGATTTCGGACCCCCCCGGATGATCTACTTTTAACTGAGGGGGGGGGTGGTCCGGAATGGTATCTTTCCTCCGACGGGCCCTCATTGTATGTGGCATCATTTTAATGGCCCTGAGTTCCATCACCACCTGTTGTCTGACTTACCATCGTCACCACTAGACGTCGACTTCCACTTTTCCCGAGTTAGTCATGTCCCATAACTGTTTCCAGTCCTTCCTCTCCATTAGTTCGTGGCAAGCCCCTTACTATGACTTTTACCTCCAATCGATAGCCGCCACATCACCCATCCATATCCCTCAGTCACAGTCACCCGCCATCTCACCCTCAAAGTGATCTGTTGGCCATTTATTACTGAATAACCTATCTGTTATCCAGCTGACCTGTCTCCTGCGCCAAACCGGCCCCATTTTAAATAAAAATACCGTTATTCCCCTTACTTTCACTATTCACCCATCGCACCAGAGAAATTCACCACTTACACCTCCGTTATAGTCTGTTGCCTTCATCCACAGTCAGTTTCCCCACTAACGTTGTGTTTTATTGCAGGTACTGTTGCAGAAATGGCACCAAAATCCAAACAAGCAGAAGGAGAGGCGAATATGTTTCTCTCACCTCTTGTCGACCTGGACAGGATCCCACTGGTCGACAAAGACCAATTAATCACAGATACCAAATGCAATTTTGATTTCTTAGACCTCCAGTCATGGCTCAGGGAAGATTTCCTGGACCAGAGCGATGAAATTGGACTCTGGGAGTTCAATTTACCTCTCTACCTCTTCCCTCAGATCCACCATTTTCTTGAGTTCGCTCTCAAGTGTCAAGCTCACTTTATTCCCAAACAAAGATATATCATCTCCTCATCCAGAGAGATCCTACTCCTCATCATGCCCGAGTACATAGACCAAATGATGCAAATTCCTCGAGCCGACTCAGCGTCTCCCTTCAACCTAGAAATCCTTACAGAGTTGTACCAGAAAATGAATTTTCCTCAAAGAGCTCAAATCTTCAAGCTTTTCCTTCCCACATCTGCTCAGTTCCCCTCCAAAAATCCTCTGTATCCATCTTCCATGTTCTCAACTAAAGGGAACTAGGTCATCTCATCCCTTTGCGCTCTGTTGGGCTACTATTCTGATCCATGGGTAGATGAGCCCATTCTGGGTTTTCTATCCATTTTCTCCACTGAAGAAAAGCCCACAACCTAGTTTGATTTCAGCACATTCTTAGCAGACAATATTCACGAACAGTTCGTGAATTTTGGCATGAAAAGCATATTCAGATATTCATCGATACTAGCCTACTTGTTCATCTTCTTCCAGGCGAATAAATTTAGCTTTTCCATGCAGAAGATGGATGAAGATGGTAAACCTCAGGAATTCACAGCATGGACTTCCTTGCTCAAGCACAACTCCACAGAGTACAGTTTCAAGGGGTTCATCGACCAATTCTACCACCCGGTGGTGAGCATGCTAGGTGGCAGGCCCGAGCCTCGAATAAACGATGAAGTCCAGAGAATCCTGCATCTCTTGGACAATACAAAGATAGGGGATTGGTACTTGTATCAAGATTACACTGAGATCTGAGTATATGGGTGTGAGTTGGCACCGTATAAGCTGCCTAAGTATCTTCCTGTCAGAATCTTTGCTCTAGAATATATAAGGCAGATTATTAATTCTGACGATATCCATTTTGTGTCGCTGAAGAAAAAGCAACAGCTAAGAATCAAGGGGCAGATTGACTCCTTCATCTGCAACAACCGTGGAACTGGCGAGGAAGTAGACAGAATGATGCGAGAAATGAAGTTCTTCATGAGCTTCCCATGGCATTATGATCCTTGTGGAATCATCTCCGAAATGAGGGTGAAGAACAAGAACATCCCCTATGTTCATGAGTCCAGGCCTGAAGTGGAAAAATTTGCAAATCAGACAGCTTGGGAGCCCAACACATTGGTAGAAGTGGAATAGCAGGTTCCCCCAACCACTGTGCCACCAATAACCACGCCACAGGTCCCAAAAGAGAAGAGGCTGAGGCAGGATTTATCTCCGCCTGTCACTGAGGTATCTTCCGAGGAATTCCAGCTGCATACTAGGAGGCCTAAGACTTCCTCAGTCCCTGGCCCGACCAGGGAAAAAGAAGCCCCGCTTACCACAGTGACCAAGTCTTTTATTCAACCCTTGGGTTTGAACCTTCATAAGGACATCACCCTATCATTGCCGAAGAAATCCACAGACTCCCCATTGAACACTCAGCCAGGAAAGACTGGGCCCAAGTTGAGCATTTTCGAGAAGTATGAGATGATCAAGAAAAGGAACCAGACCCTTACCAACAGTACTTGCACTCAGTTCTGGAAGTAGACGTCGATAGCGCAGCATAGGTTTCTATCTACATTTGACACAAAAAATGGCAGAATGCACATGGCCTTCCTCCAGGCACAGGTACCAAACCCCAAGGTGATAACTGACTACACGAGGGCCACCTTCGAATTCCAGACGAAGGACGTGCATCAAGCTGACCAGATGGATCTGCACAAGTAGACATGGGAGATGGTTTTCTATACGTTGGCTCATGCATCCACTTCTGTGTCCAGACTACAGGTGTCCCTGAACAATGTTCAAACACAGTTGAAGCTAGAGAAGATTTCGTCCTTCACAAAGGACAATAGGATCAAGACTTTGGAGGAGCTGGTCCTCAAGATCGGTTATGATCCTTCAAACGTGAAAGCAACTGAGGAAATGATAAAAAAGAAGAATGCTGACATAGCATCCTTGAGGAAGAAACTGAATCTTCCACCCACAGAGGATTCACAAGTGAAGGAGATAGCAGAGAGAGAAGGAGAGAAAGATGAAATGCTAAAGCTGCTCATGGAGAAGAATGCACAGCTTAAAGAAATGGAAGCGGAGATGGAGAAACTATTAAAAGAGAAAGAGAAACTGAGGCCAATGGAAGTCATTCCATTGAGTGATATTCCAATTTCCAGAGTGAGCACAACATTAGTGACAGAAGTCCCATCTGCAACTCCATTGATATACCAAGAGAAAACAGTTGACCTAGCTAATTCCATGGAAAAGATGAACCTGCAGAAAAAAGAGATCAGCAGGCTAAAAAAGGAGATTGAGAACCTGCAGGAACTCAAATCTTCCTTCCATACCAGCCTATCCAAGGAAAAGCAGGTTACAGAGCAGATCAAGCAGGAGCTACAATAGCTCCGGAAACAAACAGTGGCAGGAAAGACATTGGCCGAGGTTAAAGAGAGTGTATGGATAGACATCACTAAGTCCATGAATGAGATATGGCCCATGATCCAGATTATGTTTGAGAAGAATGAGTTGGTCCAGAGGAGAAAATAGGCCATTGAGAAGATCAAAGTATAATTGGGAGATAGGCCAACACAGGCAAACGAGATCATCAAGTTCCTCAATTCTAAGACCAGGGAAGAGATGGAGGAGTTGAAGATTGAAGACAGAACAGAGACCATCGTTGAGGTCAAAAGAGTTTTGACCAAGAGAGGAATAATGCTTCAACTGGAAGAAAAGGTTCAGGCCATGGACCAGGAGGTACAAAGGTTCTTCAGTAAGATTGAGGCTCTTCATAAGAAAGGTCTACCTGGTCTGAAGGTTATTAATGATAAACTGATGACACTCCCAGATTACAAGAAGAGATTGGCTAATGTGTCTAAGGACAGTTCAAAGTTTGCAGGGATTCAAAGGAGCATCACCGGCAAGGAATTTCTGGATTCCTTTCAGTGGGACATCAACATCCAACATGAGATTCGATACATCTTCCTCACCCAGCCCACATTCGCCAAGTACACAGAGATGGACGAAGTGTATCAAAGGCTGCTCAAAGTCAACGTGCCCAGTCATCTTAGATGGGAGGAAATCTGTGATCTGATCGATTAGCGAATGAGTTGTCTAGATCCAGTCAGTTGTCCAGTCATATGAAGTCGTGTAGAGGCTTCATGAACAGCCCACCCAGAAATCAGCGTGCAGTTACACCATTTCATCAAGCAATTCCTAGATTTAGGAAATTTGTTAAATTAGTTAGGCTAAAAATAGATTTAGCACGTCCTGGTCATTTATGACAGGAACGTTTGTAATTTGAGTTATAAATACTTCATCTTTGGAAGAATTGAGGGTTGTTGATCTTCACACCCTGATGCTATCAGACTGTAATATTTTTGAAGAGATCTTCCATTAATAAAAAGGAGGCACTTTTACAGGATTCTTGCATGTATTCACTGGTGATGTTTTTCTCTCTAAGTTGAGTGTTATTCTCGCTTTGTGATCATCTTGTTTTCTAATTCTAATCTTTAAGAGTAACAAATGTTGCAGGATTTATCTCGTATACCCTATTTCTGACTCGAAAGATTTTAGTGTTTTTTCTTCTGGTGTTTTCAATAAAGGAATTCTTATCTGCTTCTTTGTTGAAATTATCCTTCTCATCTTTTCTGCTAATCATCATTTAAGCTACTAAAAGATCCATTGATTATATTATCTCACCCTGTGAAAGTTTTCCCTTTGTGTTTTTGGTTTGTATTTCATATTTTATTAAACACAAACCCCATAGCCCAATGGATGTGTAGACTATCTCAAACAATTCAAAAAACACTTTGACAACAAAACCGACCTATTTATTTACCTAGCCTAATATCTAAAATTGGAAACATAGCTAAATTGTATAGAGAGATCCCTCTCTGAAGTCAGAAGGGATAGATCCCAGCTTCAAAAGTGGTTGGATAAAGTTACCTTTGTAGATTTCTTTTGTTTTCAACCTCTAGGAAATTTACCAAGTGCTAACATAGTGGCAACTCCGCTGGGGACGGACATATAAATTTATAATTTCACGTTTTCTTTCCCCCTAACAGAATATTTTGTTTCTAGAATATTGCAAATTTGAGAAGAAAGTAATGTTTAGAGGTTGATCAAACTTTGTACATATTATTTTCAGACTCACAAAACTAAAAATCATATATATATAAAAAATCAAAAAGAAATCTGGCTCCTAAGAAAGTTTATACTCGATCTCATCCAGACCCAGAACCTCCGATAGTGACAGATAACCCAGAACAGCTACTCAGGAAAAAGACCGTAGATGAAAGCTCAGTGAGTCATATTCCCTTGCATAAGTCCTTTTCTTTTTCAGGGGAACCCATTACCTTTCAAAACCCTGACCTTGACACCTTTTCACAACAAAGCCTGGTTAGAACATGGTCCGATAGTTTTGTCACTGGAATCATTTTCGACCCAACCGTTTTACAACCCTGAACCCCTGAAGTTCTATCTCCCACTGCAAAACCGAAAATCACTTCCTCCGTGCTATCCAGTCCCTCCTCGTCCTCGTCTGCAGTCGCTACCTCGCCGATCATCCAGGTTGTCGTCCCACCTCCTCCACCCATCATGGCAGCTCGATATGCTCCCTTGGTATTGGATGCGCCTCTACATGCCATGCCCCAAGACTATCAAACAAGACTTCCATATTTTGATGCAACCGGACCTTTGAGCACACAACAACACGTAGATAAAATGAATGATTATTATGATCTGCATGAAGTAGATGAGATTGACATTCAAATGAGATTGTTTGCCCAAAGTTTGATAGGTGACGCTAAAAAATGGTACAAAGGGTTGCGTGCTGCTTCAGTCCTTGACCTTACCGCATTCCAAAGGATTTTTCTTGACAGATGGGAGGTAAAGAAAAACCCTCTGCAAATTTTGTCAAAATATGAAAATATTAGAAGGAATCAAGGTGAGACAGTACAAGATTACTACGCCCGTTTCAATAACTTGTACAACACCATTCCAGCCGAAATCAAACCTCCACAGGGTTTGGCCTTAATAAACTTCCCTGATGGTTTTGATGCTGACATGTCATACCAACTAAGGGAAAGAAATTCCACCACCCTGGAAGACATGCAGAAAAGTGCTATAAGTGTGGAGGCCAATTTGTTGGAAAAATGGGTACGTTAGAGGCCAGAGAGGAGAGTCACAATTAAAGAAGAACCTTCCATGTCGACCTCAGATTCCAAATTGGATTCTTTGGCCAGATCAATAGAAAGAATGATGGAAAGACTTATTGTGTTAGACAGAAATCCTCCGAGAGAAAATCCACCAGCTCCTCAGGTTCGGAACCCTAACTTTAGGAGAAACCCTCCTCAAATGAGATAGAGAGATCCTAGGGATTTGTTATCACCCTATAAATTATAGGAATCAACTGGTGACTGGGATATTATCTGTCTCTAGTGTTTTTGTTAACAAATGATTTTTCATTCTGAAAATAATTTAAAGAGAAAAGAAAAAAGGAAAAGAAAAGAAAAGAAAAAGAGGGCAAAAAAGAATTGAAATAAAAGCCCCATGCAATAATAGTAACTTGGTCCATACCTTTCAAGCATGGCCAAGTTCTTTTTAAATTTGATGTTGATAGGGTAGTGAATGATTTGGCTAAACAGTTTAATCTTAGCCAAAGTGTCTAGGTTAGATTAGTGAATAAATCTGGCCAGACTGTCTAATCCTGGTCAGATAGCCCTAGGGTAGAGTAATTTCTTAACCCGATAGTTTAATCTGGGTTAACTGTCATAGAAAACTAGGTTAGAACATAGGTTAGTGGCATTGTTGCTTCGTTCCAATAAATCCAGCTCGATGTAAGTCTTGTATCATGTTTCAAATGCTTAAAAGATAGTTTGGTCAAGTCCCATGGTGGTCTCTACTTGAAGAAGTTTGGAAAAACCCATGAAAATGCAATTATCCTAAGTTTTTCCAGCACATGGGTTCTCCGCTCCCCATTTATAATCTCCGCATATACAGACGGTCTTGATCACAGCGCTCAGATCTACGGCACACAGGGCATTCCAGACCCCCCCCCGACCATTCTGCTTTTAACCGGGGGGGGTACAAAATCGGTAATAAGGCTTGCACTCATCTAGACAGCCTAGGGATGAGCGCTTAAATCAAAGGCCTGGATTAGATTCCGGACCCCCCCCCATCCATTCTACCTTTAATGGGGGGGGGGGGGTTCCGGAATGAGCGATAAAGAGTGTGCTAGGATCTACGGCTCAGAAACAGGCGAGCAGATCAATGGCCCAAAATGGATTTCGGACCCCCCTGGATGATCTACTTTTAACCGAGGGGGGGGGGTCTAGAATGGTGTTATTCCTCTGGCGGGTCCCTTGTATTAGGTGGCATGAATCTATTGGTCCCGAAGTCCCGTCACCATCTGCTATCTGACAGGCCCCCGTCACTTATGTACGTCATCTTCCACTCATTCCACTTGTCCCACTTGTTCTCGAGTTATGCCCCATCCCATAAGTGTTGTCGGTCCCCTACCCCCTTTCACTCATGATCAGCCCCTTGTTGTGACTTTTACCTCCAATCCCTAGCCACCACATCACCCGTTCATATTTTTCAGTCACTGTCACCTACCATCTCACCCCCCAAGTGGCCTGTTGTCCATTTATTACTAGATAACCTATTTGTTATCCAGCTGACCTGTCTCTCGCGCCCAACTGACCCTATTTTTAAATAAAACTATTGTTTCTCTACTTTCATTGTTCACTCGTAGCACAAGAGAAACTCATAGCCTACTCCCCCATTACATTCTGTCACCCTCATCCACAGTCAGTCGACCCACTAACGTCATGTTTATTGCAGGTACAGTTGCAGAAATGGTGCCAAAACACAGACAAGCAAAAGGAGAAGAGAATCTGTTTCTCCCGCCTCCTGTCGAACTGGACAAAATTCCACTGGTCGACAAAGACAGATTGATCGCAGATACCAAACATGATTTCAATTTTTCATACCTCCAGTCATGGCTCAGGGAAGTTTTCCTGGACCAGAGCGACGAAATTGGACTCTGGGAGTCCAATTTTCCCCTTTACCTCTTTCCCCAGATCCACCTTTTTCCCGAGTTCGCGCTTAAATGTCAAGCTCACTATATTTCTGAAAAGAGAGTCGTCATCTCCTCGTCCGGAGACACCCTGTTCCTCATTACGCCCGAAGACATCGACCAGATGATGCAAATTCCCCGTGCCGACTCTGCGTCTCCTTTCAACCTAGAAATCCTCACAGAGTTGTATCAGAATATGACTTTTCCCCAAAGAGCTCAAATATTTGAGCTTTTTCTTCCCACCTCCATTCAATTCCCTTCCACAAATCCCCCTTACCCGTCGTCCATGTTCTCCACCAAGGGCAACAAGATCATTTCTTCCCTCTGTGCTTTGCTAAGGTACTATTCCGACCAGTGGGTAGATGAGCCCATTCTGGGTTTTCTATCCGTTTTCTCCACTGATGAAAATCCCACAACCCAGTTTGATTTCAGCACCTTCTTGGCAGACAATATTCAGGAACAGTTCATGAATTTTGGCACGAAAGGCATGTTCAGATACTTGTCTATACTGGCATACATGTTTGTTTTCTATCAAGCAGATAAATTTAGTTTTTCCATGCAGAAAATGGACACATATGGAAGGCCTCAGCTAGTCACAGCATGGACCTCTTTGCTAAAGCATAACTCCATAGAATATAGTTTCAAGGCATTCATCGATCTGTTCTACTATCTTGTGCTAAGCATGTTGAGCAGCAGGCCCAAGCCTTGAATCAACGACGAAGTCCAGAGAATCCTACATCTCTCGGAAAACACAAAGACCGGGGATTGGTACCTATACCAAAACCACACCGAGATCAGAGTCTTCGGGTGCAAGTTGGCACCCTACAAGCTGCCCAAATATGTGTCGGTAAGAATCTTTTCTTTAGAGTATATAAGACAAATCATGAATTCAAATGACATCCATTTCATATCATTGAAGAAAAAGCAGCAACTCCGAATCAAGGGGCAGATTGGATCCTTCATCTGCAACAGTCGGGGCATCGGAGAAGAAGCTAACATGATGTTGAGAGAGATGAATTTTTTCTTAAGCTTCCCATGGAATTATGATCCTTGTGGGATCATCTCAGAAATGTGGGTAAAGAACAAGAACATCCCGTATGTTCATGTGTCTAAGCTTGAGATTGAAAAATTTGCAAATCAGGTAGTATGGGTGCCTGACACCTTGGTTGAAGTAGATTAGTAGGTTCCCCCGACCTTTGTGCCACCAATGACCACGCCATAGGTCCCTAAGGAAAGAAGGCTTCAACAAGATTTATCTCCGCCTATCACGGAGGTGTTGTCTGAAGAGTTCCAGTTGCACACTAAGAGGCCCAAGACGATTTCAATTCCTGTTCCGACTAGAGAACAAGAAGCCCTGCCTACCACCGTGACTAAGACTGTTATTCCACCTTTCAGCTCGAGCCTTCATAAGGAAATCACCACAGCAGTACCGAAGAAATCCACAGACTCCCCACTAGACACTCAGCAAGGCAAGACTGGGCCTAAGTTGAGCATTTTCGAGAAGTACGAGTTGATTAAGAAAAGAAACCAGACCCTTACCAGCAGTACTTACGCTCAGTTTCGGAAGCATTCGTCCACCGTGCAGTATAGGCTGTTGTCTGCATTTGACACAGAAAGGGGCAGGATGCACATGGCCTTCGTCCAGGTGCAAGTACCAGACCCCAAGGTGATCACAGACTACAAGAGGGCCACCTTCGAATTCCATACGAAGGACGTGCACCCAGCAGATCAGATGGATCTGCACAAGAAGACAGGGGAGATGGTGTTCCATACATTGGCACATGCTTCTGCTTCTGTTGCAAAATTACAGGTATCATTGAACAATGCTCAGACACAACTCAAGCTGGAGAAGATATCGTCCTTTGCAAAAGACAACAGAATCAAGGCTTTGGAGGAGCTGGTCCTCAAGATCGGCTATGATCCTTCGAACATCAAAGCTACAGAGGAGATGATAAAGAAGAAAAATGCAGACATCACCTCCTTGAGGAAACAACTGATGCTCCCACCCACAGAGGACTCACAGGCGAAGGAGATAGCAGAGAAGGAAAGTGAGCAGGATGAAATGCTCAGGCTGCTCATGGAGCAAAACGCGCAGCTCAAAGAAATGGAAGATGAAATGGAGAGATTGTTAAGGGAGAAGGAGCAGATGAAGCCAATGGAATTCATTCCATTGAGTGCCATTTCAATTTTAGAAGCAAGCACAGCAGCAGTGACAACAATCCCATCTGCAACTCCGTTGACATCACAAGAGGGGACAGCCGACCTCACTGAATCCATGGAAAAGATGAACCTGCAAGAGACAGAGATCAGTAGGCTTAAAAAGGAAGTTGAGAACCTCCAGGAACTCAAAACTTCCTTTTAGACCAGCCTCTCCAAAGAAAAACAGGTAACAGAGCAGCTCAAGCAGGAGCTACAGCAGCTCCAAAAGCAAACAGTGGCAGGGAAGACTTTGGCTGAGGTCAAAGAGAATGTATGGATAGACATCATAAAGTCCATAAATGAGATATGGCCTATGATCCAAATCATGTTTGAGCATAATGAGTTGGTCCAGAGGAGAAAATAGGCCATTGACAATATCAGAGTAGAATTGGGAGACAGGCCAACAAAGGCAAATGAGATCATCAAGTTCCTCAATTCTAAGACCAGAGAAGAACTGGAAGAGCTGAAGATCGAAGACAGAACATAGACCATCCTTGAGGTCAAAAGAGTTCTGACCAAGAGAGGTCTAATGCTTCAGCTGGAAGAAAAGGTTCAGGTCATGGACCAAGGGGTACAAAGGTTCTTCAATAAGATTGAAGCTCTCCAAAAGAAAGGTCTACCTGGTCTGAAGGTTATTAATGATAAAATGATGACACTCCCAGATTACAAGAAGAGGTTGGATGAGGTGTCTAAGGACAGTTCAAAGTTTGCTGGCATACAAGGGAGCGTCACCGACAAAGCATTCCTAGATTCCCTTCAGTTGGACATTAGTATCCAGCACGAGATTCTATACATATTCCTTACCAAGCCTACATTCGCCAAGTATACAGAAATGGACGAAGTGTACCGAAGACTTCTCAAGCTCAACATGTCGAGTCATCTCAGATGGGAGGAACTCTGCGATCTGCTCGATTAAGAAGATGAGTTGTCTAGGTCCATTCACCTGTCCAATCAGAAGAGGTTGTGTAGAACACCTCGCCAATGGCCTACCCAAAAATCAGCGTGCAGTTACACCAAGTCATCGAGTAGTTCCTAGATTTTTGAGATTTATTAAATTTGTTAGGCTAAAAATAGGTTTAGCACATCCTGGTCATTTATGACAGGAACGTTTGTAATTGAGTTATAAATACTTCACCTTCTGAAGTATTGAGGGTTGTTGATCTTCACACCCTGACGCTATCAGACTGTAACATTTTTGAAGAGATCTTCCATTAATAAAGAGGAGGCACTTTTACAGGATTCTTGTGTGTATTCACTGGTGATGTTATTCTCTAAGTTGAATGTTATTCTTGCTTTGTGATAATATTGTTTTCTGAAACTAATCTTTAAGAGTAACGAATGTTGCAGGATTTATCTTGGATACCCTGTTTCTGACTCGAAAGGTTTTAGTGTTTATCTTCTGGTGTTTTCAATTAAGGAATTCTTAACTGCTTCTTAGTTGAAATTATCTTTCTCATCTTTTCTTTTGTCCATCATTTAATCTACTAAAATATCCAGTGAGTATATTATCTCGCCCTGTGGAAGTCTTCCTTCACGTTTCTGGTTGTATTTCATTTTTATTAAACACAGACCCCATTGCCCAATGGATGTGTAGGATGTCTCAACCAAATCAAAAAACACTTTGACAACAAAACAGACCCATTTATTTACCTAGCCTAATATCTAAAATTGAAAACATAGCTAAAACATATAGAGAGATCCCTCTCTGAAGTTGGAAGGGCTAGATCCCAGCTTCAAAAGTGGTTGGATAAAGTTACCTTTGTAGATTTCTTTTGTTTCAACCTCTGGGAAATTTACCAAGTGCTAACATAGTGGTGACTCCACTGGGGAACTGAACGAAAAGGTTAAAATCTGCGTCCTTTTTCCCTAAAAGAAAATTTTGTATCTGAAATATTGCTCCTTAAATATTGAAAATCCAAGAAGGAAGTAATGTTCAGAGGTTGATTAAAACTTTGTACATTTTATTTTCAGATTCATAAAATTAAAAAGTATATATATATAAAACCAAAAAGAATTTTGGCTCCCAAGAAAGTCTATACTCAATCTCATCCAGATCCAAAACCTGCGAAAGTAACAGACAATCCAGAGCAGTTGCTCAGGAAAAACACCATTGCTGAAGGTTCAGTAAGTCATACTCCCATTCACAAGTCCCTTTCTTTTTTAGGAAAACTTGTCTTTTCTCAAAACCCCGATATTGACACCTTTTCCGGTCAAAGCCTGTCTAGGTACAAATCTGGTAGTTTTTTCACTGAAATCATTTTTGACCCAACCATCTTGCAACCCTGAACCCCTGAAGTTCTATCTCCCACTGTTAATCAGAAAACCACTCCCTCAGCGCCAGCCAGTCCCTCCTCATCCTCGCCTTCAGTCGCTACCTCACCAAACATCTAGGTTTTCATTCCACCTCCTCCACTCATCATGGCAGCTAGATACGTTCCCTTGGTGTTGGCTGCACCTCTCCATGCTATGCCTCAAGATTACCAAGCTAGACTCCCACAGTTCGATGCAACTGGACCCTTGAAAGCCCAACAACACGTTGACAAAATGAATGATTATTTTGACCTGCAAGAAGTTGATGAGGTTGACGTTCAAATGTGATTGTTTTCCCAAAGTTTGATAGGTGATGTCAAGAAATGGTACAAAGCTCTACCAGCCACCTTGATCCCTAACCTTGTCTCTTTTCAAAGGAGTTTTCTCGACAGATGGGAGGTAAAGAAAAACCCTCTCCAAATATTTTCGGAATATGAGAATATAAGAAGGAATCAAGGTGAGACGGTACAAGATTACTGCACATTTTTCAACAACCTATATAATGCAATCCCAACCGAAATCAAACCTCCACAGGGTCTGGCATTGATTAAATTCCCTAATGGATTTGATGCCGACATGTCGTACCAACTAAGAGAAAGAAATTCTACCACCCTAGAGGACATGTAGAAAAGTGCTATTAGTGTGGAGGCCAATTTGATGGCAAAAAGAGCATGACAGAGGTTAGAGAGGAGGGTTACTATTAAAGAAGAGCCTTCCACGTCAAACTCCGATTCCAAATTGGATTCTTTGGCTAGAGCAGTGGAAAGAATGATGGATAGAATCACTGTGTCAGAAAGAAATCCTTCGAGAGATGATCCACCAGCTCCTCAAGTCTGGAATCCAAACTTCAGGAGAAACCCTCCTCAAATCAGACAAAGAGATCCTAGGGAACAAAGAGAATAGAGAGGTCCAGATCAGCAGATCAGGCCTCCCTTGCAAGAAAATTATGCTGATGAAGGGGGGGAGGTGATTGAGGAAATAAAAGACACCCATATAAACCTAATGGGCATTCACGATAACGAAGATATTTTCCTCACCCAAGAAGAGAAAGAGCTTTTTCTTCTCAATCAAACAAAGGTAAGTGAAGAAGCTAAAGACGCAGAATAGCAGGCATTCAAAAATGCCATTCTGGAGGTACACCGACAGTACAATCTGCGGAGTAAAAAGACAGAAGGGAGTTCTCCAAAAAAGATGACTGAAACAAAGAAGGTAGTCAAAACCAAAAAGACCTTTGTGCCATCTGCCGAGAAGATTCCTGATAAGGGTACTGTTGAGAAAATTCCTAAGAATAATAACGTTGACGCTCCCTTGAAGAAAAACCTTACCATTCTGAAAAGGCCGTCACAGCCAGAGGTTTCACCTGTTAATCCACCAAGTACTTCTGAGAAGAAGAATATGGTGGAAAAACCAGAATTGATGAGCCAAGGCAGAACCCCCACACCTTTCATCCTTGAGGGGGAATTGGCCAAGGTAAAAATTCCCATCCCACTTACAGAGTTGATGAACAAAGATGGTTATTGTTCACAGGTGATTAAAGCACTAGCCATTGAACCAGACATAGGCACGAAAGCCTTAACCATTGGATCCACAAATCATTCAGACACGGTGAACCTTACTGATGATCAACCTGAGCTTCTTTTCAGACCTGAAGTAGATGGTCAAGATGACACTGGTGAGGTCGCTCCTTTTTACATCAGTTTGAACATCCATGACCTAATATTGCATAATGCTATGTTGTATTCGGGTGCTTCCCATAATCTGATGCCGAAGGCAATGATGGAGAAACTAGGACTGGAGGTCACCAGACCTTACAAGGATCTACATTCGTTCGACTCAAATAAGGTTAGATGCATTGGTTTGATTAAGGACCTGTGCATCACATTGGTTCAGATTCCTGCGAAGACCATGGTAATGGATGTGGTGGTTGCAGACAACCCGCCGAAGTATGGAATGTTTCTATCCCGGTATTGGGGGGCTAAGTTGAAAGGAACCCTGCAGCTAGATATGTCCTATGCCACCATCCTAGTTTTTGGGCAACAAAGAAGGCTATACAGAGAAACATTGATGAAGTACATGGTCAGTAGCCAGGAAAAACCACACAACTATCCTCTTTACTCTGCGCATTCTGACCTGGATTCTTTTATCCTGTATAACGATGGTGACACGGGGGAGCAAGATACTCAGCTGATGGAGGACACATCTAGTCAAGATGAAGGCCAAGAAATCATTGAGGTAGCAAGGATGAAGAATGTAATAACTGAAGAATTACCTGTTGATTTCTGGAGCATGGATTTTGATGGAGCAGTGAGTAAAGAAGGAGCTGGAGCAGGAGTATGGCTGCATAATCACATAAACAAGTACTCAGAAAACCATTCTTACAAATTGAATTTCCAATGCACTAACAATATTGTTGAGTATGAAGCCTTGATGCTCGGTCTGAAGCTTTTGAAGAATGTTGGTGCTAAACAGATAATGGTAAGAGGTGACTATGAATTGATAATCAAGAAAATCAAAGGTGAGTATGATGCGAAACACCCACGTCTTAGAGCTTATAGGAATGTTGTTCTTGATGTCTTGAGATGTTTCACTGAAGTCAACTTGCAGGTAATGTCGAGGGGACAAAACATTCTGGCAGATGGATTGGCTACGTCAGCAGCCACCTGTAAGATTCCTTTCCGCTCGACTCGCCCATACACTGTTGAGGTAAAATGTAGACCAACCGTTCCCGACAACATCAGGTATTGGAAATTTTTTGGCAATGATGATCAGATTGAGGACTTTCTTCAGTGTAAAAATGACTTTGAATTTACAAATATAGATTTAGAGAACGAAGATGAAAATGTAAATAGTTATGATTTTGAAATTGATAGTGTAAATACCGTAGATTCGGGAGAATTAGGCGATGACGAAATGGACGATGATGTTTTACAGTTGAAAATCAATGTTTTGCCTAGAGGTCTAGTTCCTTTAGAGGACTTGTTTGACTTTAACAACGTAGCCAAAAAACCAAAAATTGAAGCCCATGGACAAGAGGTAGAAGACTGTAATATAGGGACTGAAGAGAAACCTAAAATGGTCAAACTGTCTAAATCATTACCCCCAGAGAAAAAACTCAAATACATTGAGCTATTCAAAGAATATTCAGATGTCTTTGCCTAGGGTTATGAGGACTTGAAAGCCTATGATACTAGCATCATACAACACAGGATTCCAATAAAAAAAGACCAAAAACCGTTTAGGCAGAAACTTAGGAGGATAAATCCCAAGTTGCTCCCTCTGATAGAAAAGGAAATCAAGAAAATGTACGATGCCAAGATCATAGTTCCGTTGCATTTTTCCAAGTGGGTCTCTAATTTGGTCCCTACACGTAAGAAAACCGGGGAAATCAGACTCTGCATAGATTTCTGAAATCTGAATAAAGTCTCCCTGAAGGATAATTACCCCTTGCCGAAAATGGACCRCATCCTACAAAGGGTGGTCGGGTTCAGTCGAATTTCTCTGCTGGATGGTTTCTCGGGTTACAATCAGGTTTTAGTTCACTTGGATGACCAAGACAAAACCACTTTCACCACACCATGGGGCACTTTCATGTATGTGAAAATTCCTTTTGGTCTGATGAATGTGGGAGCCACATTCCAGAGGGCTATGGACATCGCCTTCGTGGAAGAATCGGGTAAGTTTATTGTCATCTATTTGGATGATGTAACTGTGTTTTCTCGATCTGATGATGAACACCTAAGACACCTCAGACGAGTTTTCGAGAAATGTAGAAGGTTTGGGATTTCTTTAAATCCTAAGAAGAGCCTTTTCGGGTTAGAAGAAGGCAAACTGCTAGGACACATCATTTCCAAAGATGGAATCAAAATAGACCCCAGCAGAATCGAGGCTATACAAAATTTAGAACATCCAAGAAACCTCAAAGAACTATAGTCCTTTATCGGGAGAATTAACTTTCTACGGAGATTCATTCCCAATTTGGCTGAGCTCCTTAGAAACATCACAAACATGCTTAAAAAAGACGTAAAAAAAAATGGGACTCTGAGTCCAAACAATCTTTCGAACAAGTCAAACGAGCACTCACAAAGGCCCCTGTTTTGATCAGTCTAGATTTTACTAAGGATTTTTATCTCTTTTCTTTCGCTTCCGAACATACTATAGCAGCGGTGTTACTGTAAAAGAACAGTGAAGGGTTTGAATAGCCCATAGCTTTCTTTAGCAAAGCACTAAGGGACGTTGCGCTGAATTACAAGATTATGGAGAAACAAGCTTTTGCTTTGGTAAAGGACCTAAAAGACTTTAGAGTCTACATTCTCCATTCCCACACCATAGCATGTGTTCCAAATGCGATAGTAAAGGACATCTTGACATAGGACAATCTGGATGGAAGAAGGGGAAAATGGATTACTGTCATTTTAGAATATGATATAGAGATTAAGCCCACAAAACTAATCAAAGGTCAAGGCCTTGCTAAATTAATGGTTGAATCTAACTTCCATGCGCTTGACATTAATTTTCTAGATGTGGCAGATGAACATGGCGAGATGGCGACTCCAAATGTGAGAGAGGCGTTTCTCAACTCTCCATGGTACGCATACCTTATATTCATTTTGAAAAATCTACAAGCTCCCCCTGGTTTGACTAAGACCAAAGATAGATTTTTAAAGTTGAAAGCCTTAAAATTTTGTATTCTAGAAGGAAATTTGTATTGGAAAGATCCTGCAGGCATTTTGTTAAATTGTTTACTGAAAGATGAAGCTGATAAAGTGTTACAAGAGTTTCATGCAGGAGAATGTGGTGGCCATATGAACTGGAAGGTCACAACCAACAAAATACTCAGAGCTGGATTCTATTGGCCCACCTTGTTTGCAGATGTGCATCAAAAGGTAACTGCATGTCATCAATGTCAGCTATTTGAAGACAAAATAAAACTTCTCCCTCTACCTCTGAAACCGATCTCAGTTGAGGCCCCTTTCCAGCAATGGGGACTCAACTTCATTGGAGAAATACACCCTCCGTCTTCAGCCCATCATAGGTGGATTCTCACTACCACTGATTACTTTACTAAATGGATCGAAGCAGTACCAAGCAGGAAAGCCACTAACTCTATTATTATCAAATTCCTTGAAAATAATATTTTATCTCTCTTTGGTTGTCCTAGAAATATTATAACTGACAATGGAGTTGCTTTTCGGTCGAAGAATCTTATAGATTTCTGCAATCAATATCACATTAGTTTGGGGCATTCCACAGCTTACTACCCTCAGGGGAATGGGCTGGCGGAATCTTCAAACAAAACCTTGGTCAATATCATCAAGAAAACATTGCAGGAAAACAAGAAATCATGGCACAACAAGCTGGTGTTTCTTTGTGGGCTGACAGATTGACCACCAAAAGGTCAATCGGTATGTCACCCTACCAGCTGGTCTATGGAACAGAGGCAGTTTTTCCCACTTCTCTAGGAGTCCCTGTCATGAAGTTGCTTCAAGATGTACAAGCTGAGCCAAATGACTCACAGAGAAGAATCAACCAGATGATCCATTAGCAGCGGTCTAGGGAGGACATTTTCAATAAGACAGAGGTCATCCAAGAAAACATCAAGAAGATATTCGACAAATGAACCAAGGATGATGACTTTGAGCTGGGAGATTTGGTGCTGAGATGGGATGCCAGAAATGAAGACAAGGGAAAGCATGGAAAATTTGACAATCTATGGACAGGACCATATATGATCCAAGCTTTTAGGGGAAACAATGCTTTCTTTCTAAACAACGCTGATGGGACAGATCTGCCAGAAGCACTTGTGAATGGCAGAAGGTTGAAACATTATGTGACACCTCAGTAGAAGATTCGAGTTTCCACTCTCCATTTTACATACCATTTTAAGTTTCATTTTTTACTTGCATTTGTTGAGTGAAGAACAGTAGTCAATTGGCTGAAGCCCAAAGAGAAGGCCCTAAGCTGTTGATCATTGTTTTTCCATCTTTGAGAATAAAACCAACGAAGCCTACTAGGCAGAAATGTTCAGAATGACAGGAAACAGGATTCTTGGCACTTCACAGGGCAAGTACCATCCCCAGGTGGAGCCGCTGTTATCACCCTATAAATTATAGCAATCAACTGGTGACTGGGATATTATCTGTCTCTAGTGTTTTTGTTAACAAATGATTTTTCATTCTGAAAATAATTTAAAGAGAAAAGAAAAAAGAAAAATAAAAGAAAAAAGAAAAAGAAAAGAAAAGAAAAAGAGGGAAAAAAAGAATTGAAATAAAAGCCCCATGCAATAATAGTAACTTGGTCCATACCTTTCAAGCATGGCCAAGTTCTTTTTAAATTTGATGTTGATAGGGTAGTGAATGATTTGGCTAAACAGTTTAATCTTAGCCAAA
>JASDQU010101287.1:125905-137187 GCA_032191745.1 Picea mariana
GATTTGGCTAAACAGTTTAATCTTAGCCAAAGTGTCTAGGTTAGATTAGTGAATAAATCTGGCCAGACTGTCTAATCCTGGTCAGATAGCCCTAGGGTAGAGTAATTTCTTAACCCAACAGTTTAATCTGGGTTAACTGTCATAGGAAACTAGGTTAGAACATAGGTTAGTGGCATTGTTGCTTCATTCCAATAAATCCAGCTCGATGTAAATCTTGTATCATGTTTCAAATGCTTAAAAGATAGTTTGGCCAAGTCCCATGGTGGTCTCTACTTGAAGAAGTTTGGAAAAACCCATGAAAATGCAGTTATCCTAAGTTTTTCCAGCGCATGGGTTCTCCGCTCCCCATTTATAATCTCTGCATATACCGATGGTCTTGATCACGACACTTAGATCTATGGCGCACAGGGCATTCCGGACCCCCCCTGACCATTCTGCTTTTAACCGAGGGGGGGAGGGGGGTCCGGAATCGGTAATAAGACTTGCGCTCATCTGGACGGCCCAAGGACGAGCGCTTAAATCAAAGGCCTAGATTGGATTCTGGACCCCCTCGTCCGTTCTACCTTTAATGGAGGGGGGGGGGGGTCCGGAATGAGTGATAAAGAGCATGCTAGGATCTACGGCTTAGAAACAGGCGGGCAGATCAATGGCCCACAATGGATTTCGGACCCCCCCGGATGATCTTCTTTTAACCGAGGGGGGGGGAGTCCAGAATGGTGTTATTCCTCTGGCGGGTCCCTTGTATTAGGTGGCATGAATCTATTGGTCCCGAAGTCCCGTCACCATCTGCTATCTGACAGGCCCCCGTCACTTATGTATGTCATCTTCCATTGATTCCACTTGTCCCACTTGTTCCTGAGTTATGTCCCATCCCATAACTATTGTCAGTCCCCTACCCCCTTTCACTCATGATCAGCCCCTTGTTGTGACTTTTACCTCCAATCCCTAGCTGCCACATCACCCATTCATATTTTTTAGTCACCGTCACCTGCCATCTCACCCCTCAAGTGGACCGTTGTCCATTTATTACTGGATAACCTATCCATCATCCAGCTGACCTGTCTCCCGTGCCCAACCGACCCTATTTTTAAATAAAACTATTGTTTCTCTACTTTCGTTGTTCACTCGTAGCATAAGAGAAACTCATAGCCTACTCCCCCGTTACATTCCATCGCCCTCATCCATAGTCAGTCGACCCACTAACGTCATGTTTATTGCAGGTACAGTTGCAGAAATGGCGCCAAAACCCAGACAAGCAAAAGGAGAAGAGAATTTGTTTCTCCTGCCTCCTGTCGACCTGGAAAAAATTCCACTGGTCGACAAAGACAGATTGATCGCAGATACCAAATGTGATTTTGATTTTTTAGACCTCCAATCATGGCTCAGGGAAGTTTTCCTGGACCAGAGCGATGAAATTGGACTCTAGGAGTCCAATTTGCCCCTTTACCTCTTTCCCCAGATCCACCTTTTTCCTGAGTTCACGCTTAAATGTAAAGATCACTATATTCCTAAACAGAGAGTCGTCATCTCCTCATTCGGAGACACCCTGTTCCTCATTACGCCCGAAGACATCGACCAAATGATGCAAATTCCCCGTGTCGACTCTACGTCTCCTTTCAACCTAGAAATCCTCACAGAGTTGTATCAGAAGATGAATTTTCCCCAAAGAGCTCAAATTTTTGAGCTTTTTCTTCCCACCTCCACTCAATTCCCTTCCACAAATCCCCCTTACCCGTCATCCATGTTCTCCACCAAGGGAAACCAGATCATTTATTCCCTCTGTGCTTTGCTAGGGTACTATTCCGACCAGTGGGTAGATGAGCCCATTCTGGGTTTTCTATCCGTTTTCTCCACTGATGAAAAGCCCACAACCCAGTTTGATTTCAGCACCTTCTTGGCAGACAATATTCACGAACAGTTCGTGAATTTTGGCATGGAAGGCATGTTCAGATACTCGTCTATACTAGCCTACATGTTTGTTTTCTATCAAGCAGATAAATTTAGTTTTTCCATGCAGAAAATGGACGCAGATGGAAGGCCTCAGCCAGTCACAGCATGGACCTCTTTGTTGAAGCATAACTCCACATAATATAGTTTCAAGGCATTCATAGATCTATTCTACTACCCTGTGCTAAGCATGTTGAGCGGCAGGCCTGAGCCTCGAATCAACGACGAAGTCCAAAGAATCCTGCATATCTCAGACAACACAAAGACTGGGGATTGGTACCTGTACCAAAACCACACCGAGATCAGAGTGTTCGGGTGTGAGTTGGCACCCTACAAGCTGCCCAAATATGTGCCGGTAAGAATATTTTCTTTAGAGTATATAAGACAAATCATGAATTCAGATGACATCCATTTCGTATCATTGAAGAAAAAGAAGCAACTCCGAATCAAGAGGCAGATTGACTCCTTCATCTACAACAGTCGAGGTGTCGGGGAAGGAGATGACATGATTTTGAGAGAGATGAAGTTTTTCTTAAGCTTCCCATGGCATTATGATCCTTGCGGGATCATCTCAGAAATGCGAGTAAAGAACAAAAACATCCCTTATGTTCATGTGTCTAAGCCTGAGATTGAAAAATTTGCAAATCAGACAGTATGCGTGCCTGACACCTTGGTTGAAGTAGAGCAACAGGTTCCCCCGACCTCTGTGCCACCAACGACCACACCACAGGTCCCTAAGGAAAAAAGGCTTCGACAATATTTATCTCCTCCTGTCACAGAGGTGTCGTCCGAAGAGTTCCAGTTGCACACTAAGAGGCCCAAGACGATTTTAGTTCATGTTCCGACTGGAGAACAAGAAGCCCCGCCTACCACCATGACTAAGACTGTTATTCCACCTTTTGGCTCGAGCCTTCATAAGGAAATCACCACAGCAGTACCGAAGAAATCCACAGACTCCCCACTAGACACTCAGCAAGGCAAGACTGGGCCTAAGTTGAGCATTTTTGAGAAGTACGAGCTGATTAAGAAAAGAAACCAGACCCTTACCAGCAGTACTTACGCTCAGTTTTGGAAGCATTCATCCACCGCGCAACATAGGCTACTGTCTGCATTTGACACAGAAAGGGGCAGGATGCACATGGCCTTCCTACAGGCGTAGGTACCAGACTCCAAGGTGATCATAGACTACAAGAGGGCCACCTTCGAATTCCAGACGAAGGACGTGCACCCAGCAGATCAGATGGATCTGCACAAGCAGATAGGGGAGATGGTGTTCCATAAGTTGGCACATGCTTCTGCTTCTGCAGCAAAATTACAGGTATCATTGAACAATGCTCAGACACAACTCAAGCTGGAGAAGATATCGCCATTTGCAAAGGACAATAGAATCAAGACTTTGGAGGAGTTGGTCCTCAAGATTGGCTATGATCCTTCGAATGTCAAAGATGCAAAGGAGATGATAAAGAAGAAAAATGCAGACATCGCCTCCTTGAGGAAACAACTGAAGCTCCCGCCCATAGAGAACTCGCAGGCGAAGGAGATAGCAGAGAAGGAAAGCGAGGAGGATGAAATGCTCAGGCTGCTCATGGAAAAAAACGTGTAGCTCAAAGAAATGGAAGCTGAAATGGAGAGATTGTTAAGGGAGAAGGAGCAAATGAAGCCAATGGAATTCATTCCATTGAGTACCATTCCGATTTCAGGAGCAAGCACAACAGCAGTGACAACAATCCCATCCGCAACTCCTTTGACATCACAAGAGGGGATAGCTGACCTTGCCAAATCCATGGAAAAGATGAACCTGCAGGAGACAGAGATCAACAGGCTTAAAAAGGAAGTTGAGAACCTCCAGGAACTCAAAAATTCCTTCCATACCAGCCTCTTCTAAGAAAAACAGGTAACAGAGTAGCTCAAGCAGGAGCTACAGCAGCTCCAAAAGCAAACAATGGCAGGGAAGACTTTGGTTGAGGTCAAAGAGAATGTATTGACAGACATCATAAATTCCATAAATGATATATGGCCTATGATCCAAATCATGTTTGAGCAGAATGAGTTGGTCCAGGGGAGCAAACAGGCCATTGAGAAGATCAGAGTAGAATTGGGAGATAGGCCAACATAGGCAAATGAGATCATCAAGTTCCTCAATTCTAAGACCAGAGAAGAGCTGGAAGAGATGAAGATCGAAGACAGAACAGAGACCATCCTTGAGGTCAAAAGAGTTATGACCAAGAGAGGTCTAATTCTTCAGCTGGAAGAAAAGGTTCAGGTCATGGACCAAGGGGTACAAAGGTTCTTCAATAATATTGAAGCTCTCCAAAATAAAGGTCTACCTGGTCTGAAGGTTATTAATGATAAACTGATGACACTCCCAAATTACAAGAAGAGGTTGGTTGAGGTGTCTAAGGACAGTTCAAAGTTTGTTGGCATATAAAGGAGCATCATCGGCAAAGAATTCTTGGATGCCCTTCAGTTGGACATTAGTATCCAGCACGAGATTCGATACATATTCCTTACCAAGCCTACATTCGCCAAGTATACAGAAATGGACAAAGTGTATCGAAGACTGCTCAAGGTCAATGTGCCCAGTCATCTCAGATGGGAGGAACTTTGCAATCTGCTCAATTAAGCAGATGAGTTGTCCAGGTCCAGTCACATATCCAGTCAGAAGAGGTTGTGTAGAACACCTCACCAATGGCCTACCCAGAAATCAGCATGCAGTTACACCAAGTCATCGAGTAGTTCCTAGATTTTTGAGATTTGTTAAATTTGTTAGGCTAAAAATAGGTTTAGCACGTCCTAGTCATTTATGACAGGAACGTTTGTAATTGAGTTATAAATACTTCACCTTTCGAAGTATTGAGGGTTGTTGATCTTCACACCCTGACGCTATCAGACTGTAACATTTTTGAAGAGATCTTCCATTAATAAAGAGGAGGCACTTTTACAGGATTCTTGCGTGTATTCACTGGTGATGTTATTCTCTAAGTTGAATGTTATTCTTGATTTGTAATAATATTGTTTTCTGAAACTAATCTTTAAGAGTAACGAATGTTGCAGGAATTATCTTGGATACCCTGTTTCTGACTCGAAAGGTTTTAGTGTTTATCTTCTGGTGTTTTCAATTAAGGAATTCGTAACTGCTTCTTAGTTGAAATTATCTTTCTCATATTTTCTTATGTCCATCATTTAATCTACTAAAATATCCAGTGAGTATATTATCTCGCCCTATGGAAGCCTTCCTTCATGTTTCTGGTTGTATTTCATTTTTATTAAACACAGACCCCATAGCCCAATGGATGTGTAGGCTGTCTCAACCAAATCAAAAACACTTTGACAACAAAACAGACCCATTTATTTACCTAGCCTAATATCTAAAATTGAAAACATAGCTAAAACATATAGAGAGATCCCTCTCTGAAGTTGGAAGGGCTAGATCCCAGCTTCAAAAGTGGTTGTATAAAGTTACCTTTGTAGATTTCTTCTGTTTCAACCTCTGGGAAATTTACCAAGTGCTAACAAGATCAAACAGAGCAGAGGGGTCCAGATCAGCAGATCAGACCTCCCCTGCAAGAAAATTATGCTAATGAAGGAGAGGAAGTAATCGAAGAACTGGAGGATACTCACATAAATCTCATGGGCATTCACGATAACGAAGTTATTTTCCATACCCAAGAAGAGCAAGAAATTTTTCTTCTCAATCAAACAAAAGTAAGTGAAGAAGCCGAAGATGCAGAACAACAGGCATTCGAAAATTCTATTTTGGAGGTACACCGGCAGTATAATCTGCGGAGTAAAAAGACAGAAGGGAGTTCCCCAAAAAAGATGACTGAAACGAAGAAGGTAATCGAAACCAAGGAGTCCGCTGAGCCATCTGCCGAGAAGATGCCTGAAAAGAGCACTGTCAAACTTCCCGCGAAGAAAAACCTTACTATTCTGAAAAGATCGTCACAGTCCGAGGTTTCACCTGTTAATCCACCAAGTATTTCTGGCCAGAAGAGCGCAGTGGACAAACCAGAATTGATGAGCCAAGGCAGAGCTCCTACACCCTTTAGCATTGAGGGGGAATTAGCCAAAGTAAAAATTCCCATCCCACTTTCAGAGTTGATGAACAAAGACGTTTATCGTTCACAGGTGATTAAAGCACTGACCATTGAACTTGACATAGGCACGAAGGCTTTAACTATTGGATCAACAAATCATTCAGACACTGTGAACCTTACTGATGATCAACCCAAACTTATGTTCGGACCTGAAGTAGATGGGTGAGAGGATACTGGTGATGTTGCTCCTTTTTACATCAGTCTAAACATACATGACCTGATCTTGCATAATGCTATGCTAGATTTGAGTGCTTCCCACAATCTGATGCCTAAAGCAGTAATGGAGAAACTGGGACTGGAGGTCACCAGACCTTACACGGATTTACACTCATTCGATTCCAGTAAAGTTAGATGTATTGGCCTCATCAAGGACCTGTGCGTCACCTTGGTTCAGATTTCTGCAAAGAGCATGGTAATGGATGTGGTAGTTGCAGACATCCCTCCAAAGTACGGAATGTTTCTCTCTCGGTCTTGGGGGGATAAGCTAAGAGGTACCCTACAGCTAGATATGTCTTATGCCACTATCCTAGTTTTCGGGAAACAAAGAAGGCTTTAAAGAGAAACGTTGATGAAATACATGGTCAGTAGCTAAGAAAAACCGCACAACTATCCCCTCTACTCTGTGCATTCTAACTTGGATTCTTTTGTCTTGTACAACAATGGTGACACGGGAGAGCAAGACACTCAGCTGGCAGAAGATATATCTAGTCAGGATGAAGGCCAAGAAATCATTGGCTAGAAAGGATGAAGAACGTGATAACTGAAGAGTTACCCGCAGATTTTTGGAGCATGGATTTTGATGGGGCAGTAAGAAAAGAAGGATTTGGAGAAGGAGTCTGGCTACATAATCACAGAAACAGGTATTCAGAAAACCATTCTTAAAAATTAAATTTCCAATACACTAACAATGTTGTCGAGTATGAAGCCTTGATGCTCAGTTTGAAGCTTTTGAAAAGAGTTGGTGCTAAATAGATTATGGTAAGAGGTGATTCTGAGTTGATAATAAAGAAGATCAAAGGTGACTATGCTATGAAACACCCACGTCTTAGAGCTTATAGGAATGTTTTTCTAGATGCCCTTAGATGTTTCACTGAATTTGACTTGCAGGTAATGCCGAGGGGACAAAACATTCTGGCAGACGAATTGGCTATGTCAGCAGCAACCTGTAAGATTCCTTTCCACTCGACTCGCCCATACATTGTTGAGGTGAAATGTAGACCAACCGTTCCTGACAATATCACGTACTGGCAAGTGTTTGGTAATGATGATCAAATCGAAGACTTTCTGCAGTGTAAAAATGATTTTGAATGTACAAATATAGATTTAGAGAACGAAGATGAGAATGTAAATAGATCATATTTTGAAATTGATAGTGTAAATAGCGTAGATTCAAGAGAATTAGGTGATGACGAAATGGATGCTGATGTTTTACATTTGAAAAGCAACGTTTTGCCAAGGGGTCTAGTTCCTTTAGAGGACTTGTTTGATATTAATGATGTAGCCAAAAAACCCAAAATTGAAGCACATGGAAAAGAAGTAGAAGACTGTAATATAGGGACTGAAGAGAAACCCAGGATAGTCAAATTGTCTAAATCATTACCCCCTGAGCAAAAACTCAAATACATTGAGTTGTTCAAAGAATATTCGGATGTCTTTGCCTGGGGTTATGAGGATTTGAAATCTTATGATACCAGCATCATACAACACAGGATTCCAATAAAATAAGACCAAAAACCGTTCATACAGAAACTTAGGAGGATAAATCCCAAGTTGCTCCCTCTGATAGAAAAGGAAATCAAAAAAATGTACGATGCCAAAATGATAGTCCCGTTGCGTTTTTCCAAATGGGTCTCTAATTTGGTCCCTACATGTAAGAAATATGGGGAAACCAGACTCTACATAGATTTCTGAAATCTGAATGAAGTCTCCCTGAAGGATAATTACCCCTTACCGAAAATGGACCACATCCTGCAAAGGGTGGTCGGATCCAGTCGAATTTCTCTGCTGGACGGTTTCTCGGGATACAATCAGGTCCTAGTTCACCCGAATGACCAAGAAAAAACCACTTTCACCACACCATGGGGCACTTTCATGTATGTGAAAATGCCTTTTGGTCTGATGAACGCAGGAGCCACATTCCAAAGAGCGATGGATATCACCTTTGTGGAAGAATCGGGTAAGTTTATTGTCATCTATTTAGATGATGTAACTGTGTTTTCCCGATCTGATGATGAGCACATGTGACACCTTAGATGAGTCTTTGAGAAATGTAGAAGGTTTGGGATTTCTTTAAATCCTAAGAAAAGATTTTTCAGGCTGGAGGAAGGAAAACTACTAGGACACATCATCTCCAATGATGGAATCAAAATAGACCCCAGCAAAATCGAGGCCATACAAAAATTGGAACACCCCAGAAACCTTAAAGAACTACAGTCTTTTATCTAGAGAATAAACTTTCTACGAAGATTCATTCCCAATCTAGTAGAGCTCCTTAGAAACATTACAAATATGCTTAAAAAGGATGTAAAAATAAAGTGGGACTCCGAGTCCAGATAGTCTTTCGAACAAGTCAAACGAGCACTCACAGAAGCCCCCGTTTTGATTAGTCCTGATTTTACTAAGGATTTCTATCTTTTTTCTTTCGCTTCCGAACATACTATAGTAGCCGTGTTACTACAAAAGAACAGTGAAGGGTATGAACAACCCATATCTTTCTTTAGTAAAGCATTAAGAGACGCTGCTCTGAATTACAAGATAATGGAGAAACAAGCTTTTGCCTTGGTGAAAGCTATAAAATATTTTAGGGTCTACATTCTCCACTCCCACACCATAGCTTATGTTCCAAATGCGGTAGTAAAAGACATCTTGACCTAGGACAATCCGGATGGAAGAAGAGGGAAATGGATTGCGGTCATTTTAGAATATGACATAGAGATTAAGCCTACAAAATTAATCAAAGGTCAAGGCCTTGCTAAATTAATGGATGAATCTAACTTTCATGCTCTTGACATTAATTTTTTAGTTGTAGCAGATGAGCAGGGCGAGATGGAGACTCCAAGCATAAGAGAGGTATTCCTCATCTTTCCATGGTACGCAAACCTTATATTCGTTTTACAAAATTTACAAGCTCCCCCTGGTTTGACTAAGACTAAAGCTAGATTTTTAAAGTTGAAAGCCTTAAAATTATGTATTCTAGAAGGCAATTTGTATTGCAAAGATTCTGGAGGTATTCTGTTAAATTGTTTATTGAAAGATGAAGCTGATAAAGTGCTACAAGAATTTCATGCAGGAGAATGTGGTGGCCATTTGAACTAGAAGGTCACAGCCAACAAAATCCTTAGGGCTGGTTTCTATTGGCCCACCCTATTCGCCGATGTGCATCATAAAGTGACTGCATGTCATTAATGTCAGTTGTTTGAAGGCAAAAGGAAATTGCTCCCTCTCCCCCTGAAACCGATCTCAGTTGAAGCCCCTTTCCAGCAATGGGGACTAGACTTCATAGGAGAAATACACCCCCCTTCTTCAGGTCAGCACATGTGGATTCTCACTGCCACCAATTATTTTACCAAATGGATCGAAGCAGTACCAAGCAAGCAAGCCACTGACACTGTTATTATCAAATTCCTTGAAAATAATATCTTGTCTTGCTTTGGATATCGTAGAAATATTATAACTGATAATGCAACTGCTTTTCGGTCAAAGAAACTCATAGATTTCTGCAACCAGTACCACATTGGTTTGGGGCATTCCACAACCTACTACCCTCAGGGGAATGGGCTGGCGGAATATTCAAACAAAAACTTGGTAAATATCATCAAGAAAACATTGCAGGAAAACAAGAAATCATGGCACAACAAGTTGGTGTTCGCGTTATGGGCTGACAGACTGACCACCAAAAGATCAATCGGTATGTCACCATACTAGCTGGTCTATGGCACAGAGGCAATTTTCCCCACTTCTTTAGGAGTCCCTGTCATGAATTTTCTTCAAGATGTACAAGCCAAGCCAAATGACTCACAGAGAAGGATCAACCAGATGATCCAGTTACAGCAATCTAGAGAAGAAGTTTTCAACAAGACTCAGGTAATCTAAGAAAACATCAAGAATATTTTTGACAAAAGAACCAAGGAAGATGATTTTGAGCTAGGAGATTCGGTGCTGAGATGAGACGTCGAAAATGAAGACAAGGGAAAGCATGGAAAATTTGACAGTCTGTGGAGAGGACCATACATGATCCAAGCTTTCAGGGGAAACAATGCTTTCTTGTTAAACAACGCTGATGGGACAGATCTGCCAAGAGGACCTGTAAATGGAAGAATGCTGAAACATTATGTGCCACCTCAATAGAGACTCAATTTTTTCACTCTCCATTGTACATATCGTTCTTATTTTTAATTCCCACTTGCATTTTCTGAGTGAAGAACATTAGTCAGTTGTTTGAAGCCCGAAGAGAAGGCCCTAATCTGTTGACCATTGTTTTTCCAATTTTTTAGAATAAAACAAATGAAGGCCACTAGGCAGAAATTTTTAGAATGACAGGAACCAAGATTGTTGGCACTTCACAGGGAAAGTACCATCCCCAGGTGGAGCCGCTGTTATCATCCTCTAAGTTATAGGATCAACTGGTGAGTGGGATATTATCTGTTTTTAGTGTTTTTGTTGACAAATGATTTTTCATTCTACAAATAATTTGAAAAAGAAAGAAAAAGAAAACGAAAAAAAAAAAGAGGGCATAAAAGAATTTCAATAAAAAAGCCCCATGCAATAATAATAACTTGGTCCATACCTTTCAAGCATGGCCAAGTTCTTTTTTAAATTTGATGTTGATAGGATAGTGAATGAATTTGGCTAAACAGTTTAATCTTAGCCAAAGTGTCTAGGTTAGATTAGTGAATAAATCTGGCCAGACTATCTAATCCTGGTCAGATAGCCCCAGGGTAGAGTAAATTCTTAACCCAACATTATAATCTGGGTTAACTATCATAGGAACTAGGTTAGAATATAGGTTAGATTGCTTTGTTGCTTCATTTCAATAAGAACCAGCTTGATGTAAGTGTTGCACCATGTTTTTAGATGCTTAAAAAGATCGTTTGCCTAACCCCTTGGAGGTGTCTACCGAAAAATCCTTGGAAAAACCCATAAAATTCATTTATCCTAATTTTTTCCTGGTGCATGTGTTTGTTCACGCCCTCACTTATACTCCCTGCACATATCAAAGGTCCTGATCGTTGCGCCCAG